>LRSR01001242.1:0-78564 GCA_001579985.1 Hypsibius dujardini | reverse complement strand
TTCCTGAATTTTTTCACAAATATTGGACTAAATATATAGACTTGAGAAAAATATCTCATTCGCAAATGAGCCCTGTGTTTGGCAGAAAAAAATCCAAAGTTCCTGGAATGCATATTCGCTTTAGCGTAAGTTTTCACCGTTGATTGGCTACTTCATTTACACGTAAAACATTTTTTTTTACTTTTTATCCCCTTTTAGAACGCCCCAGTAACATAATTTTTTTTACGTTAACGAAAGGCATTGAAACTTCATTTTTAGGGGAAAAAAGAACGAAAACGGGTCAGGACTTGTCGAGAAAATTGATTTTCGGGCGAGTTCGGGACATTCAAGTTTCGGGTGGGTTCGGTAAGGTGTGACTGGTAGGGCCAGTCTGGTCCACACTAAAAATACTGTAAATACTTGATAACTTCATGAGAAGTGGTTCATGAATCAATTCATAATGCAGACCTTTCACCAGTTTGGCATAGGCCAACTAACCAGACGCTCGTAGAGTTTATGGAAAATCAACGCAAATTCAATGAAAAGATCACGGCCATTGGCCACTATTTGAAAACTATCTGACCAGTCTATGGAAAGTAAGCGAGTAAACGATACTTTCCGTTTTATTGACGCCGCTACAATATTTTACGCAAGCCAGCGGACAGTTTTCCGAAAATATTCAGCAAAACAAAAAAGAATACCGAGCTGCGAGCGCGGTATTCTTTCAAAGGCTGCACTTATTTCACGAAGTGGAAAATTGTATGATGGCGTGGGATTTGGACTTGTAGACTAAGACCATCCCAGTTGAAAAACCATCCCGATCCTTTGAGAAACCGTTGTTTCGGAACATTAACAAACCCACCCAAAACATTGGTCAGCAGTGCAACATTTCTAAAATTTTTAGTTGATAAGATGCTTTTTCTAAAGCTGATTTTTCATATTTCTCATTATCATAAAAATATCTGTGTTTCTGGAATGCCGATAAGGGGAATAACAAATAAAAAGACATTTTACATGTGAATGAATCAGCCACTCACCGGTTAAAATTTACAGTAAAGAGGATATGCATTCCAGGAACAAAACGCGGCGGCCTTTTTGAAGAACACTGATCACGAGTACTTCAAATGTGCGGACGGGGAGATTCAGTACTACCTCTCAACGCCAAAGATTTGGCTTGCCCCATCGGGTGGATACGGGTACGTGGTCCAAGTGAAAGCCTTTCGGGCTGGCGCAGACTTGGTTGAGCAGAGTTCTCGTTTCCTGGCGTTGAAGACCTTCACTTGCCCACTAGCCCAAGACGAAATGGATAGAATAACACGGATTCTCCCCAAGCTAGACCATGACAACATTGTTAAGTATCTCGCAGTCGGATGTTTCGAACCGGAAGAGGGGTTCAGACTCATCATGGAGTGCTACAACGGTGGCACGCTCACACAAGCAGCTGAAAAAGGTTTATCGGTTGAAGATCAGAAAAAGTACGCAAACCAGCTGATCAGCGGCATCCATTACCTCCATGTGCAAGTTAACCCGCCCATCGTGCACAAAGATTTGAAAGGAACAAACGTCGTTTTCTCGAATGCAGATAAAACTACACTGAAAATATGTGATCTTGACAGCTGTAGTATCAGCCGAAGAGTCGAGCAGCAGTCAGTCATTTCTCGGGTGCGCTTCACCCCGGGATTCGTATCGCCAGAATTGTTGAGGTGGGCAAACATGTTTGATGTCACGGGTGACTACCCTGTCGGCCGGGCTACGGATATCTGGAGTTTAGGGGCGGTCATTCTCGAAATGTACTGCCAAGGAAAACTGCCCGATATTCCGTCATTCCAGCGTGATGGTATACTAAGAACCACAGCCGTCGTCGACGCGAACGTGAGAATTTCGCCTATTGGGAAAGAATTGTTGGCCTTGGCAAAGACGTGTTTGGTCGACGAGCCGAAGAAGCGTCAAACCATCGAAGAATTGCGGGACACATTTTCCAAGGGGTAAGACTTCACGTCTTTGTGAAGTATTGGTCGAGCTTATAAGTGTTTGCTGTCCAACAAAATCAACTTTTAACGTTTGACTTATCTTAGTATTTATACAGAAAATTATTACTGCAATACTATTTTCATACTATAGATAGGTACTGGTACTACTACACTAGAGAATATATATTATTACTACTATGGCTACAATACTTCAACTGTTATTGTCGTACTTTTATCACTATAAATAATTTGTATTATATTTTAATATATTAATAAATAATAGACGTGTGATGTTGGTGTCCCATTACTAAACATCCATTTTTTAGTCCAATATTCCGGCCATTTGCTGTTCAAGTCCAGTGGAACTTTTCTTCTTTAACAGAACATTTTCTGAATATGTTTGCCTCTTTTAAGTTCCATTCAGAATCGATTGGTATCCGGTAGATAAGTGTTAGGAATCAGGGGGAGGAGCTGAGTGTGTGTATTCATCTGCAAGCATAGGCTATAGTATAGACTATAGTCCCACACTCCGAGCCCCAAAAAATAATTGATTGGTGCCAATCGGTTCTAAATTGAATTTGGGATGGATTTGGGACCGGAAAAATTAATAAAGTATTTACTATATAATAATAATAATAATAATAAAATTATTAAATAATTACCATACCGTCGCGATCTCAAGGGACAGCTAAGTGCCGCCTCAGTGCAGCACATACACACATACACGCACACACACACCGGTCTAAATATACGGCGCAAGGCGGGCGGAATGCACGCCCTAGGGCACTCTACTGTTCCCTGAGATCGCGACGGTATGGTTGTCGAGACACTATCCTGGTTACATGTACTTCTAATTCGGTGGCATACGACTTTCAATATACGGTTACCTTGCTGACTAACGTCGGTGGAAGATCACTTTGAGAATTTGAAAATTCGCCTGCGGAATTATATACAGTTAATGCTTGTTTTTGCTACCTTCAATGGTTTATCGATCAAGTTTCCATTTAATAGCGTTATCTTATAATGGACTTTTTCTTCAGATTTGTTTCAGACGCGGTGGAGAAACCATTAAATCTGGAGATCCGAAGTCGTATGGATGTACTGCAGAAAACAAAGGAAAACATCCATTCCACAGTCAAAGAAGTGCGTGCGCCGGTGCCCCTAAGAAAGGCAAAGAAGTTCCTGGGTCTGTTTTGAAAACGATTCAATTTCTGCAGTTGAGTCTAGTTTCAAGCACGGTCGGCATACTTCCTTCTTTACGTGTTTATCATGTCTATCAGCATTTGTAAACGGAAGTTTGGCAAGACTCTGATTTTAGATTATTTTAAAATGGGTGGGGAAACCCTAGTCCTCACCACATATTTTGTGTTCACCTTTTTCCCAACTTAACCTAATCATATGAAAACTATACCTTTATTAAAATCAGTTATAGACCTCGCCTTTCACCTTCATTTCAAGATTAAAAGTCAATTGTGGCTCATACGCATACGACACATATGTGCACGTTGGTATTGTGGAGCAATACATAGGCATACTGTAAGTAATGGTTCTGAGTCTGTTACGGCTGTACTGCAAAACTATGAGCCCCGCTACCCGCAAACTAACAGAGCTACAGTAGGGCATGCCTCACTCAATACGCTACCACAAACAACAGATTTTTGAGTCCACTCCCGACCATATTGACCTTCCCTTCGGTGGACAGCCAATCTTAGAACCATATTGTCACCCTCAACGGGCGTTGAACGATCAGAGTCACCAGGGAGACTTATTATTCGCAACCTCTGCGATTGACAACTGAGAGGATAACGTTAGTGACACCACACCTTGGATAGATCTATCTAATATTGTTGTAGCAAAAACGAATTTAATGAATAACATTTCAGGCCCTTCCGTCTCTGTTGCCATCCAAACTATAGTCCGTCCGGCTGTCCGTAACTCTGTCCGTCAGTATGTCCGTATGTTCACCGTTTCACGAACTGCACATCGGAGGTTGAGAAAGAAGCGCTACATCAAACCGGCGTTACATGATAAGATGACTCGGTTGGAATGAAATGCCGGATGGAAAGAAACGCAGACTACGTGAAATCAGTTTCCCGCTATAATCGACTGCTGGCTTGTTCTCCTTGTTCGATATGAAATAGATTGTGCCGTCTGGCTTACGCGGTGAATTGAAAAACTGAAGGAATAAATTGTTTTAGAACAAGTTTGTCAAGGGCGAAGACAGGTAATCTTCGCTGTGGATCCTCTGGTAGAAAAACAGCAGACCGACCGTTAGGCATGACGGTACTAATACCGACAATGAGTGGCATGAAAGCCTCTCTTTTCAACCACCGGCAAGCCGGCAATCTTACTGTTATCGCCAAATAATTTCGATTTGCAAACAGTTTCGCTGTTGGCGATAGAAAGCTGTTATTCTCTGTATTTTTGTCAGTGTTTCAGAAATGGAGTGTAAGTAAAAAATGATTGAACGAACTCAGCGCCCTGGGTTGAGCATTTTTTTAACCGAATGTCTTAAATCAAACATAACACCCGAGCTGAACTTTTAGAGAGCTAAAGATCTCAAGTTAAACATTATTGAACTAACCGAACGCTGCGCGCTGAACATCTCAAATCTACGGCGGTTGACCGAAACGAACGCCCGAACGAAACATTTCTAGAATCGAACATATTAAACGAAACAAAAGGAACAAATCAAACACCCAAGGCGAATGTTTAGAGAATCAACCTGAAAAAAAAAGTTAAAAGTGCTTATGAAATTATCAGTTAATCAGAATTTGAACGTGAAGAATGGCTAAAGAAGTTTTAACTAAAATTAGTCATATATTTGGCATGAATTAAATCACGCATCACCCGAGTCTTACACAAGCAAAAACAAAAGACCAATCCGACTCCACCAAAATGATCGCATTTCTCTTGTCTGCACTTTCCAACTCTAGGTACCGCCTAATCACACAATAAAAAAAGAGCATAAGTTTTTCTTAAATATCAATATAAAGGTATGTACGAGGACTCCTAAATAAGTAATGTCACTTGAATTTTCCCTAGAGCCTATCATGCATTGAAAGCAATTAGGTCCTGTTTCTAGTAGCGCAACCTCAGTTGAGTTCAGGAAAAATAATGAATCAAGTAGGTCAGCTCGGTAAAGAATAAAAAAATCGGCTCGGAGAAGACACACAAGCGGATGCCTGTCAATATTCTGTCCGCAATCTCATTCCCCTCCCAATATTTTCGATTTCGAACTGACATGAAATCTTAAGCAAATTTACTCGGTTCTTAATCGCCAGTGGCGAAACTATTCAAAGTTTGTGAGCAGAACCGCAAATTCAAATTATTTGGCGATGACGCCTCGATTAATCACGCGAGCAGGCACCTTGGTAAACTTCACGCCGCTACAGTCTCCCAAATCAAATGGCCACACAAACGAGACTCACGTTTTTGAAAAGTCTATTCATCAGTGCTTCTATTGAAATGAAAGCCACTGGACGTGCGGAGGCAGATAAAAAGTTTCGGGCCGCGGACCCAGACGGCTGAATTCAGGTCCCTCTGTCGCTCCAGCGATCCAATAAACTTTTCATATTTCATTTCCTCGCTAAAATTCTTTGCTGCTTGGCGAATGAAAGTTCACTTCATACCCTATCGGAGCATGTGATGGATGAGGATACAAATCAACGAAGACCAACACGGCATCAAATGTTTACTAAGCTGCACACGATGGGAGAACTTCTTTTGGAGATCGGATCTTCCAACAAAAACGTCCTCATTCATGCATTGAGCAAATCCAATTACACAGCACCGTCGAATGGCCCATCATTTCCCTCGAACGTTTGATGCTTGCGGACAATAGATTTGTTGGGTGGAAGAACATTAAAACTCTCAAAGAAAATGATCGTAGCAGAGTGACTCCGCTACTGAAAGTGGCCTGCATCCGCTCGCCTCTCTTACCTTGCCCCATTCTCGTGTTATACTAGATTTTTTATTTCTAAGTCAGCAGTCGCCCCTCTAAATTTTTATATTAGCAGAATGTTTTATCTCCTCTCATCTTGTTTAAAAAAACCAAGTGACATTACTTATTTAGGAGCCCTCGTATTTAAAGCTTTTGAGTTTCGAATGAGCACAAAAAACTGTATTAGGTTTGCCTCCCGCAGACTCATACTCCAGCGTTAAATTTCAAACTTCATAAAGGTAAATAATGAGATTGAATCGCATTTTAGCGAATATACGGCAATATTACATATATCGGAAACTATTTTTGCAGGAAAATATTTTTTATCCGTAGCTTATCTCGTCACAGTATTATTTGTGGTTGTCCAGCTCCGGATTGTTTGTGGCAAGTTCTAATACCAATTTACCATTAGTATTGGGATTCTTTCAGACCGCTTGAACCAGTTCAGTGACGAGCTCGTTGCTGGAGCTGTCTTCGAAGGTCGGACTGGTGAATCTGCCTGAAGAGCTTTGCAGACAAGGATTTTTGCACCCGGTTAGATGGCCTCCGCCGCACGCCCCACCCATTTTCCGTGATCTGGATGACTTTAATCATTGGCGACATAAAATCAGCTGCGTCAAAGGGACCTTGAAATCTCCCCGATCGAAAAGTGCCCCTCCTTGTTTAATAATAAAGTACAGTACAGTACGAGTAGTATTTACAATGCTGTAAATATTAAGTATGTTTTCCCAAACTCAACCTGGCAATTTTCCATAAATTTTGATTTCCCTCCCTAGGGAGTTGCATAGTTAAGTTGCACAATTAAAATCCTCTGTGAGGAGCATGAATGTGGACGCAAAACAGCACATTTGAATTTCTCATTACCGCCTGTGGTTGATTGCTCGATCAGCCAGAATCATGTCGGACGAAAACTTCCTCGGCAATCCTTTCTACGTCGCTCTCTCCAACCAGTTCTCCGATCTCTAACCCAAAGCCAGCGTAAGAAAATGCATCGTCTGCATCCGCATCAAGTCATTCCTCCACGTGTTGAGCCGCGGCAAGCATCGCGCGCTCATTCCCAAGGCGGAATTATAACTGGAATTAGGGCTGGAACTAGAACTAGAATTAGGACTCGAATTAGGGCTGGAATTAGGACTGGATTTAAGACTGCACATTCTTCTGCCGTCCCCGCTGCAGAGCCTCGAGGAGGGGCTCTACGATTGCGTCCAAAACGGGTATTCCGTGAAGATTAAACGGTCAACTGGTGAAAAACGGAATAATCTGGGGATATTTGGGATTTGCCAGAAGTTTCTCCGCGGAAATCCTTTCGGAAGTAGGTTGGAGTGTTGTTGCGATTTGTGTGGAATTCGGGTGTTGATTGATTGATCAGTTCAATCAGACCCTAAAGAACTGGTCGATTGACTGATTGATTAGCTTGACTGACGGTTTTTTGTGTAATTAGGGCGTTGATTGATTGTTCAGTTCAATCAGCCCTTAAAAGATGGATGTATTGACTGGTTTATTAGCTTAGTCAGCTAGGATTTTTATTTTGACTCTGCCGTCTGAATTGTTTGACTGATTTATTGTTTCTGGTGTTGGATTGCTTGACGTTTTTCGACATTTGGTTGATTTCTGTTTAAAGGGTACGATTTCATTTTTATTTATGAAGTCGATTCTACCTAAATAAAAGTGAAAGGAAGTCAAATAAATTAAAATAGAATGAGAAGGGATGTGCTTTTTTTATTTTGCTGCGATGATCAAAGGATATTTAATTAAATTAAGCATTATGCACGATATATGCTCAATTTTCAGTTATCACAAGATGCTATTTCAAAATTGTTCAATAAAATAAATTACAAATAAATTCGTTCAGCTGGGCTCAGCATCGAATCGCGCGAACCTTCTAACTACTGACACTTGACAAACCGAGGTATAATAGCGCCTGAATATTGTTCCAGTCTTCCCACAGCCGTGAAACGTGAAAACATAAGTTTCGCAATTCTTCGCAAAAATGCTAAAACTGTTTTAGAACTATTTTTGGACACATATTTCGCCGTGTTTTAAAATAATTAGAAATCCCACCACTGCGTCCCACAAGATGCCAAACCCTGGGCACCCTGCACAGACTTTTATTCTGTCATTTATTTCTAAAAACGTATAGTCTGCTCGGGTTTCGAATAAGAATGAATAAGGCGTATAAATTTTGAAAGCTCACACATATCGCTTCACATAAATTTGGACGGATAAAAAGAGTGGTCACACGCCCTAGGAACGATCTCACAAATTATGTGCGGAATGGCGTATAATTTGTGTGAAAATTTGTCTTTTCGTATGAATTTTTGTACTTAATTTTTTCATGTGTACTAGGGATAACAAGTTAGCTTCAGTCTGATTTTTGGTTTATAACAATCTTGTTAGAATACATACAGTATATAGTTGCTCCTTTTTTCCGCTATTTTAAGGCGGAATTCCAAATAATTGGTTCGTTTGTACGTGTGGCTGGCTAGTGTTTTCAGACATTTGCTTTCGAGGAACCGGTTACGTGTTTTGGGATTACTCTCTTTCTCTTGGCTTTGTGGTTTCTGTGTTGATAATTTTGCTTTGTGCTTTTACTCTCTGTTATAATTAACTAATTTACATCTTTGTGACGTTGTTAATATTCGACGTATCTTTTCGTATGGTGCCTGCACAAGATGAAAGTAGAGAAAAATGATTTTTTTCAAAAGGATATCATTGAAATGTATAGAGGGCTTAGCAATCACAACCTCCGTCGGAACTAGATAGAGTACAATTAAATCAAGGAAGATTGCGCATGCTTGTTTGCAGTTGCATGTGATATGGGTATCTACAGCCAGGATAACTTGGTTTTCTGTTTACTATGACTTTGTAGCAAGTGCGCTTCGCTTGTGATAAATTGTACAAATGACTTTCCGGTCTTCCCTATCGCTTCTTACACTGCAAACGTTTAAATTGCGATCAGTAACATCTTTGGGTCGAACTTCGTTTGGAGTTGTGTACGCTAGTTAATAATTTATCTGCTTCCTCTATCATCCTTGCCTGTCTCTAATACCTCTTTATACTCGATCTGGGGTGCTAGATCATCAGCCCGATTCAATAACTGTCATGGTTGAAATCGGGAAGGAGGATTCCGATATTTTTTTCAAAGACAGCTATGGTTTTGACAACGTTTGTCTTCCTATCGAGTATTTAGGACAAGGGACTTTCGGACGTGTTTTCGAAGTGAACGCGTTTTACTTGGATTCTGATCCCGTTCCCCGTGAAGACCATGCCGAAACCTGTGCGTTAAAAATTCTGTTCAACTCACCACGTAACGGCAGAATTGAAGATTTCGAAACCCTCTTACAACTCCAACATGAGAACGTTATTCGCTACTTTGCTGTTGGTACCAGGATTGATAGCAAGGAGTATTACATACTTATGGAATTCTGCAGCGGGAAAACGGTTATCGAATTCATCAAGAGCAACAAAATTTATTGCTCAACTCAAGTCATTGTCGACTACACAACTCAGCTGGCTTCCGGTCTTCGTTACCTTCATGAAAAGAGACCAACAAAATTTATTCACGGAGACATAAAATCAGAAAACATACTGATGAAAGACTCAACGGGAAAAATACTAAAAATTGCTGGTCTCGATAACTCAGTACAGCACAAGCCTGGGTCGATGTCGTCGAAGCAGCAAATGCAAGTAAAGAGATTATTTACTTTCATGTCACCAGAAATTATTGCGTAGACGTATGGCGATCACAAGGGAAATGGACCACCTGCAGACTATTCAACTGACATATGGAGCCTGGGGTGTGTGGTTTTGGACATGTACCTAGCGCGAGAGGGAAAGGAGAAACTGCACTTCAACGAAGATCTATATGACTATTCTGCTATTCAGCAGCACGTAAGGGAAGGATTACCTCTAATACTCCAGATACCAAAAGATATGCCAGATGAGCTGAAGGTTGTGGCCGGTCATTGTCTACAAGTCAACAAAAGCGATCGTCCAACCGCGGCGGCCTTGTTGAAATACGCTGACCGCGAGTACTTCAAATGTGCGGACGGAGGGATTCAGTATTACCTGCGGACGTCAAAGGTACAGCTTGCCGAATCGGGTGGATTCGGGGTTGTGCATCGAGTGAATGCCTATTGGGTAGGCGCAGACTTGGTTGAGCAGAGGCCTCGAAATCTGGCGTTGAAAACCTTTTTCAAACCACTGGCCCAGGACGAAATCGATAGAATAACACGGACTCTCCCCGAACTAGATCATCGCAATATTGTTAAATACATCGCAGTCGGACGTTTCGAGCCGGATCGGCGGTTCACGCTCATCATGGAATGCTGTAGCGGTGGCACGCTCACAGAGGCAGCTATTACGGGTTTGTCGGTTAAACAGCAGAAAGAGTACGCAAACCAGCTGATCAGCGGCATCCACTACCTCCACGTGGGAGCCGTACCGCACATCGTTCACAAAGACTTAAAAGGCAAAAATGTCGTGTTCGAGGATGAGAACAAAACTACGCTGAAGATTTGTGACGTAGACAGCTGCAGCACGAGGCTAAGGGAAGCATCGCAGACTTTCATTTCCCGGCCAGTAGGCACCCGGGGATTCGCGTCGCCAGAGATGCAGAAGTGTTGGATGAATCCCCTTGTTGGAAGAGGTCAATACCTCGTCGGCCGAGCAACGGATATCTGGAGCCTAGGAGCTGTGGTCCTGGAAATGTCCTGTGCAGGGGTGATGCCACCCAACAACGAAGCACGCGACGTGGACGTACCAGTTATTCCAGAGGATATTTCAGCAGAATTGAGGGACTTTGTCATCAAATGTATGATGATGAAACCGGAGGAACGGCCGCAAATCACAACATTGCTTAATTACTTTGCCGAACAGTAATACAGGCACCTTGTTACTGTTATTATTACTTCATTATTATTATGCATTACTTACTGTTGTGCTTTTCTGGCAAGCAGCTCGCAATACTATACGCTCTCCAGCAGCTCTACATTCCAAGTAACATTAACCCATGTCATTCTGTAATACGGTTAGGGCGGGAAATCCACACGGCAATGCAATGCACACGGCAATGCACAGATGACAGTGGATCTGTTTCCGATGTCTGGGTTACGCCAACTGCTCGTTGTGTGTAGCTTGACTCTCACTGACAGAGCCGTAGCGGGGTGGGGGCACTGGGGCAGCAGCCTCTACCCATTTAATTTGAAGTGTTGCAGGAGGGGACACTTTCAGTTTTTATTAAGTGAATTTTTCACCAGCAAAGTAGATCAAAATCATGATTGCCTCCCCCTCAAGTGGGAGTGAGCCTCCACCAGTACCGGGCGGAAGAACCTTAACTTACAAGCTATTAGACTGATTAGTATGAGAATAATTATTGTTCAACGCGCTCCCACAATTCTAATGCCGTCAAAAATCTGCCTTCACTGCCATTGTCCGGGCCTGCCATCGCCGCCGCAGCAAACACCCCATCCATATAGATACTAAACAGGTATGGCGAGGTTACGTCTGGTTCTCTTTGATCCGTTTGACATAGCTGGCAGTTGCAGTAAAATCCGCGTGCCTACCGGGAAGATAAATAACGCCTGAGCCTACCATTATCAAAAAGTAAAAACAGAATAAAATACTAAACACCTCAGTACTAAAGTACTTAATATATACTATATAAAGAATAATTAACCATTAAGTACCAATTAACCAAATATACGCACGCAACTTATGAAAACCTCGTCGCTGATATCCTCGGTTAGATAAACAGTATTTATTTAATTTAGCACTTAATATTTTTTACTAAGTACTAAATTAAACGAACACTAATTGTCAAATCAAAGAGATATATTTATTTAATTTAATACTCGTTTACTCTAAAATATGAAGTACTAAACTAAAAAAATTCTGCTTATCAAACCGAGGAAATAAGCGACGAGATTTTCATAAGTTGCGTACGTATGGTTGGAATTTGAAAATGTCTGTTTGTGTTTGTGACACCGTCCTGGGCGTAGCTACAGAATGTGGTTGAAGCGTGCGATTGGCTGGCTGGATCGGTGCATACATAAATTGCGATGACAGCACTGCTCGGTTTTTGCATCGATTGCTAGTATTTTAAAGTTTTTAGTTTACTCCGAGGAAGTTCAATTTTGCTGAAATTTATTGCTCAAGTTAATTACACATCAACAAAATGTTGCTTTGTTTTCAGTTTTGTAGTTTTAATTTATATAACAGATAGTCGACTTGAGTTAGTTTGGCATTTAAATTTTTAGTTCTTAATTAGTTTATTTCAGTTTTCTGTCTGAAAACCACTAAACTGAAAATGTACAAGTAAGCATTTAGCAACAAGCATATTAAAGGTTATATAATTGTTTAGTTTCATATGGTTGTGCGGTACCTGATAGTTTTTATTTCTCGCTGAAAATGGTTCGGGAGATTTGCCCTCGTAGACCACAGTGACCTCTTCCCCGCACGCCACCGGCTTGAACACATGAAAAACGACAACATCGTTGTAGATGTCCAGATGACGTTAGGGATACAGGAGTGGTTGAAGTAGGACGCCGACATGAACAGCGCAAATCCGTCTTCGGAGGGCTGCTCGTGACCCGGGCACAGTCCAAGCGAAAGGCGTTGGCGTTAACGATTTTCCGAATACGCACCACATCGGCAATGGATTGACCGTTATCTAAAGGCGAGTAAATGAATTTCTCTCTATTTTTTTGCGGCGCCTTATTTAGATCTATGAAATTTTTTCCAGAATTGTGTCAAGTGAGGAAGGGGGAATAATGTCCACGTTTGATATGAATCGGGATGAGAGTCAGCGATGCGTGCAGCTGGCCGTAAAGTGCATGGAAAGGGGCAACGAGGAGAAGGCCATCTGACTGCTCAAGAAATCAATCCGAATCTGCCCCAACTCAACCGCACAGGATGAGCAGCATTGAGCACAAACTTTTTGCAAAATAAAATCAAATACATGTGCACTTTCAGAATGGCTGTAAGTGTTGGGGGAGGAAGAATTACGATTGGTTTTGGGTGCGAATTAAATGGGACAGCTTTAAAATAGCGAAATCGTCGACTCCTTCCTATTTGGTCTTCCGATTGCTTTGTTGATTGACTGTGTTCTCTATTCTGCTGCTATTTGGTGGCTGACGCGTGACTTATTGATTGACTGATTGTTTGTTTCTTAATGACGTGTATTCGTGACGTGCGATTTGATCGATTGATCGATTGTTTGCTTACTGACGTGTTTTCGCGACGTGTGATTTGATCGATTGATCGATTGTTTGCTTGTTTGCTGACGTGTGATTTGATTCATCTACTTTCTGCTAATTGCTGGCTTGCTGCTCAGATTAATTTGTTAATATTTTGCTGTTTCTTTGATTCATTTTAAGTAAATGGAACAGTAGCAAAATATAAATCATTCAGCTGGAATTTTTATTTTTTACTCTGCCGTCTGAACTGTTTGACTGATCTATTGTTTCTTGGGTTGGACTGCTTGATTGTCCCCGACATTTGGTTAATGATTTCTGTTAAAGCGTACGATTTCATTTTAAATTATCAAGTCGATTCTACTTGAGGAAACGTAAAAGGAAGTCAAATCTGTTGCCTATTGGTGGCTGGCGCTTGCCTCATTGATTTATTGAATGTATATTTGTTTATTGACGTGTGTTCGTGACGTTTGATTTGATTGATCTGCCTTGTTAATTAATTGCTTGATTGAGTTTGCAATCAAATAAATTAAAAATAACGCTTTGCTTTATCGTTTATTTATTTTTATCTCATCAGGTTTCAGGTTTATTGGACGAGATTCAAAAATTGAAAAATGACAAATCCCAGCAGGAGCCGGCGACCAGCGACTAAAAGGAGAAACAAAACCAGCGTAGTCAAAGGATGTTTAATTAAATTAAGTATTACGTACGATATATGCTGAATTTTCAGTAATCACAAGATGCTATTTCAGAATTGTTCAATAAAATAAATTACAAATAACGCTTTGCTTTATCGTTTATGTATTTTGTCTCTGTTTCAGATTTATTAGACGAGATCCAAAACTGAAAAATCAGACATCACAGCAGGAGCCGGCGGCCAGCGACAAAAAGGAGAACTAGAAACAGCCTAGTCCCTCTGGCGGATGACCACGATCTCATTCCCCTTCCGGTACACGTCAACGGAAAAAGGCCAACCACTTATCTCAGGCCAGTCCAGAGTACACAAAGTCCCGACCCGGTTCTGACTCTCATAAAGACTACTCCGATGAAGAGCTACAGACCGTGCTGCGGGTAAAGAAATGCTCCACATTCTATCAGGTCCTCTTCATGGAGAAGGATTCCTTCTCAGAAGTGGTCTTGAAAAAACAGTACCGGAAATGGCGCTGGTGCTGCATCCGGATAAAAACAAGGCTCCTGGTATGACCTCAAATTGGAACTGGACAGTTGTTTGTTTGTCTGTTTGTCTGTTTGCCTGTCTACCTGTCTGCCTTTCTGTCTTTCTGTCTGTCTGTTTGTTTGTTTGTCGGTCTGTTTGTGTACGTGTCTGTAGGTCTTACCTAATTAACTCTAACTGAATTAATGGTTCAGGTTTGGGAGAGACCTTCAAGATGATAGGCAAAGCGTACGCCGTCCTCTGGAATCCCCAAAAGAAGTCCGACTACGACGCAGGTGGTGAGAACTACAAGACAGTCCAACTCGACTCGCATTTCGTCCGCCAACAAGGCAGGAGAAGATACTACCACAGCGAAAACTTTATGTTCTTCGAAGACGACGCCTCGGCCGACGACTTTTTCAACGTGTTCTTCATGCAGGGATTTAATCGATTCGCCGAACAAGAGGACGACGGCCACCGACATGGCGTTCACGCACGTCGTGGTGATCGTGATGCAAGTTAGTTGACTCGGCTGTATGAACTTGTCTGTAAGCTGCGTCAAATTTGTTCGTTCTCTCCTTGACTGTATGTTTGTTCATTGATCCTCCTTATCTGTGTGTGAGTTTGGCTGGGTGATTGTCTACTGTTTGTTTATATGTCTGTTTGTCTGTCCGTATATCTGCCTCTCTGTCTGTATATCTGTCTGTCTGTTTGTCTGTCTGTTTGTTTTTTGTCTGTTTCTCTGTCTGTCTGTATATCTGTCTGTCCGTTTGTGTGTCTGTCTGTCTGTCTATCTTTCACCTCAATGTTTCGTGTGTCTAAGTTTGTCTCCCTTCTCTTTTAAGCTCGGCATTCAAGCGGTTCCACCCTCTTTCTCCAGCTCTCACCCCTCCTCCTCTTTCTCGGCCTGAGCCTTCTCAAATCCCTCACATAGACCGAACCGGTCTACAACCCCAGAAGACCCTCAAATATCCCCACCAGTACCTGACCCGTAACCTCGACGTACGTTTTTACCTGAAAGACGACATGCGCACCAAACTCACCAACAAGGAGATGCTGACCATCTAGACCAGCGTCGAGGAGCTTTATCTCAATAACCTCAAGGAGTCGTGTGTGCGTGAACGCGCTTACAAGGAGAACGTCATGTGGCGTGGCCGGTTTTATGGGGACCATTAACTCGTTCGAAAAGGGCGAGAACTGGAGACACCGTCGTCTGATTCGCTCTCTCGCGCTTTTAACAAATTAGCTTCAGTGTGACTTTTTGGTTAAAAAAATTTTGTCTGGATACACACAGTAGATCGTTGCTCTCTTTTTGTTGGTAATTTAAGGGCGGAATTCCGAAATATTTGTTCGATCGTACTTATGGCTGATCATTGTTTCAGACATTTGCTTTCGAAAGACCGGTTGCGTGTTTCTGGATTACTCTCTCTCTCTCTCTTGGCTTTGTGGTTTCTGTGCTGACATTGTTGCTTTGTGCTTTTATTCCGTGTTATAATTTACTAACTCGCATCTCTGTAACATTGTTAATATCCAACATATCTTTTCGTACGGCGCCTGCACTCGATGATAAGAGTGCTTACCACACAAGCTCGGTCGGAATTGGATAGAGTACAATTGAATCGGCGAAGATTGGACGGTTGTTTGCAGTTGCATGTGATATGGATATCTTCAGCCAGGACAACTTCGTCCTCTGTTTACTATGACTTTGTAGCAAGTGCGCTCCGCTTGTGATAAACTGTGCAAATGACCTCCAGTTCTCCATATCGCTTTTTACACTGCAAACGTTTAACTGCGAGAAGTAACCTGAGACCTGGCGAGCGTTGGCACAAGGCTTATACAAAAACCTAGTGGCTATTTATGACAGCTGCAGAAGCTTAATCAAACCAAGTTGAGATCGTTTTTTTCTCGTTCTACGTCGTCAACAAACATGCAGCAATCCATTCAAACTGCTTAATCGAAATTTCAGATCAATATGATATGCGAAAGAGCAATATCTTGTTAATCTTTTCCAAAACTCAAAATAAAATAAATTTGAAGTTGGATAACCCATTTTTTCAGATTTTCAAAACGATTTGTTTTCTAGCGTAAGAAGTATATCGTTTTTAACCTCAGACTTTGTCCAAGAATTCAAATTGACCTTATAATTCTGAGAAATTTTACCATTTGGTGAAAAATAACAATGGAGAAAAATCAAGGTGGGAATCAGAAAGAGTCAGGCAGCCATTTTGAATGCAGGAATAACAAAGAACACTTTTCTTGCAATCTGTTGCAGTCGCTGTCAACTCTTCTTGCGTAATGAGAACTCAACACTCCGTGAATGCATTTGAGATGAAAAATTGAGAAAATTTAAACACCTGACTGCACTTTTTTTCATCAGGGTTTTGAGACCATTTCACATCCAATCTGGTCACATCCAGACCTCAAAGTGACGTTTCATGGAGTCCGAGAGCCGATATTCAATATAAAATCATTCAATAAAGCTTTCATGTCGGTGAACCGGGATTTTGTTGATTGTTTTTCTGAAAGGCCGGCTATGTTTGCATGAAGACGATGCCGGTTTTCTTTGTTACAGAACGGTCATTGTTTCAAGGCAGCAAACAAAGAACCACAGCTCAGTCCAGAAAGATGACGGACAATCGGAAACGCAAGCGGTCAAAATGTGAACTGACACGTCAGTACGATACCGGCTAGATTGAAGGTCAACCAGGTAAATTTAATGTCTGACCAAAAATTCATTGACCTGTACAGATATTGAATGTGGTCCTCAGTTGTGAACAATTTTTTCGAAAGGCTAACAGTGGGTCGCCCGATGTTTACAGGGGCTGTGAATGGTAGACCGTCAGCCCGAAAATTGGTAGGCTCGCCAGAAAAATAGCGATATTTCCGATTAATTGACCTAGGCCGCTGTTCGGCGCCCCGACATTTCATATCCAGAAAACTCGTATACCGACATCTTGCACTTCTGAATTTGTACCGGGCTACACTTCCCACCCAGGCATATGGTATTCCGACAATTGGCCCTGGTTAACAAATAGTACAGTATCACTGAAAATTCGTATCAATGCTTACACCAAACAGAAATATTGTTCACTATATTCACGATCAAGCAAGCCCATCCAAATTCGCTATTCTGGCAGCATACCTCAGACATTTTTACTTTTCGAATATATATCGAGTCAAAGTCTTGCCAGGAGTCCAGAAAACCTTACGAAGTCAACATTATTCAGCCAAATGTGTCTGCCAGTGTCTCGGTCACGGTCATTGTGTCTGTCTGTCTGTCTGTCTGTCTGTCTGTCTGTCTGTCTGTCTGTCTGTCGCTTGGACGATAAGAACCTGCACTAATTTGGTTTGTGTAATTTAGACCGTAACGGTGCGGAACCAGTTTTGAAACCCATCTCTGAAAATTGCCCAAATTCAGTTTTCCCTCGTCCGTTTATCTGTAGCGATAGTGGAGCGCTCAATCTTATCCCAAATGTACCCGCACAATTATTAATTCGGAGAAACTTCTAACCTACGTCTGGTTTACAGCATTCTTAGCTTACCGTATTTGTGTTTCAACAAACTAATTTTCCGATCTGTCCAATAATTTTTGGTTAGGTCGAAACGTAAAGGAACTGGTTATAATAATTTTGACGGTATGTTAGGGGGGAAGGGAGAGGTTGCAACACATTCGCTGGGACCACAGCCACTCACAGTGGCTCACAAAAATCAAATTGATTTTTTGGGGAGAAAGGCATATACATACCCATAATTCAATTTCCTCCCTTGTAGTCAAAACGAGCCCAGGCTGCAATGCGTTATACTTTTGTTTACCCACCAGAGATCCATTGTCTTAAAACAGGTGCACATATCGCATGTATTGTTCCACGAATACTCGAGAGAGAGGGATTTTCCTCTTTTCTGGAAGTGGAACGTTGATCGTTGATGTATGAACAGTACGAGTCATGCCTGCTCACGATTAACTATACGGTTCGCCTTGGACGCTTGTTTTAAACAAAATTTCGCCTTTTCCGTGTGTGTTTGATATTTCTTGTCATTTTTTCTCTCAAAACTCGACTGGTTTACACATGAAAAATATCATGGTTATTAATAAATCTGCCGGAAGCCTGGTAATGAAGAAACAGTTGAAACTTAAAGTTCTGCTTGTGGTTGTTTTGATCGTGCCGCGACTTATCGTACGCGGACATTTGGTATGCCGACTTTTGGTAATCGGACATATGGTACAGGCCGACATTTTTATGAGTCGACAAATGGTTTGGCAACAGATCGTACCCCGATAACATGCATAGAGGTACATTTCGTTCTTGGCGACACTTGGTTTACCGTTAATTACTACTTTTGCCAACATAATGTATTAATACAGTTTTCCGCTCGCCGGAAACGGTGCACAGGACCATCTAAACACTGAACGCATGGTCTCAATACGATCACTTCCAATACTCCATTTATCTTCGTTCCAGCGGCTGAGCGAAGCGAGGCCAGGGACCTCATGCGGGAAGAATACGAGAAAAGCATTGTCTGCCGATAAGCTACTGTTAGGCCTCCGTCCCTACTAGGACGGAAGAACCTGAACATGCAAGCTATTAGACTGAATAATAGGAGAAGAATTGAGGAAAGAATTTACTGTTAGGAGGAGAAAGGAAGGAACTCCCCTAGGCTACTGTAGAACATACGCTTATATAGTCAGGAATAAAGAATAGTTCCTGAGCTAATGTAATAGTTCCTGCCGACACGGCGGAATTATAAACGTAATTACAGCTGAGTAAGTACATTATGGAATGTGAGGGTAGATAGGAATGAGTTAACTAGGTAGATGCACTATACTATTAGTAAGTGTTGCGTAACTGTTGGGTACCACCCAACACTACTAGCCAACGATTCAGTCAGTTTAATACTTTTGAACGCATCAAAGATTCCGAATTCCCCGTAAGATTCTGCATCCACATCCCAGTGAGACTCTTCGTCCATGTACGTTTGAAAAGTAAAAATGTGAGAACTTGTCAGATGGAAGACTGTTTGTCGGCCCGCGCAATTTGTCGGCGTAACATGTGTCGACGTACATGTCCATTAAAACCAAATGTCACTAATTTTTTTATGTCGCCATACGTTATGTCAGTACGAAATGTCATCCGATACCATTTGTGTAGTACCATTTGTAGGGATACCAAATGTCGTGTGTTGCTGGCGTTAAAATGATAATGGCCGAGATGTGGCTTGACTTGCGACGATTTTCAAAGGGGGAACGCAGAATGCCTGAACTATAATTTTCTTAGTCAATGCACTATTGGTAATTTTAAAAACAAATTTTTGGTGTGGCCTCAAAAACTATTCTTGGCAAAAAATTGATTTCAAAATTTTTGACATCCTTCTTGTTTAAATTTACTTCAAATTGATTGGCAAGAGCAGAAGCTCATTTTGATGTCAGCGGGCGGAGCCATAGATTGTATCTGGAATGTCCCTCGGAAGTTTCCGGTCTGGATTATAACTACCCCATAGCTCCGCCCCTTGACATCCAAAAGATACTGCAATGGTACCAAACGATTTTGAATTGACTTTGGCCAAAAATAATGTCAAATATGATGAAATTAAATCTTTTCCAAAAATCGACGTTTTTGCGGTCACAATCAATGAAAATGGAATCTTCAAGTGCTTTTTGGACTTTGAAATTTTGCCGAAAAAAATTTCTTGAGAAATAAGTGTTATAAATAATCATTCATATTGTACCAGCTCAAATAGAGCGGAGTTTTGTTGCGTTCCCCTGAAAATCGTCCCAAGTGAGGAGATTGTGTAATGAAATGAGTTACCGCGCTGTTCTTCGCAGAACAGGTTAACAGCTATGACCTGTCAGTGATGTAGTGACTTTTGAAAAAGTGGATCAGCAAAGAAGTAAAAAGTTAGGACTGAGCGCTAAACTTGACTTGGGTCTACGAATGTGGCAGATAAGTCTCAAAATAGTATTTTGGTGGTCGCTCTTGACTGATTTGCCCGATGGTCAATCCGTTACTCAAACATTCGAACATTGTGGAAATTGCTAAAAAGGAGCAAATTTTGGCGCCAATATGTTGATTTGAAGTACGAATGATTTTAGCCTGACCAGATGTAGCTAGGAATTAAGCAGACAAACGAGCTCTGTGGAGCTCCGCGAATATTTCACAGGAACTTGTATACCGACCGAAGAACTGACACTGAATTCTTGAGCTAGTGATGATATGCCGATAACGAATAAGACGCTTGTATTGGTAGGAAAATCAAATTCGTCCGAAACCATTGATCGATTCTCTTCAACTTGCTCTTCCTTAGGGTACAAATTTGGGTGACATAGCGAATCTGTTTTCCAAATGCCGGTCCCGAGGCTTAATTTTTCCGTCTAAAACACTAAAAGCGCAAGACCTTTTTTTGCACGAAAGCAGGAACACAATCCGAACTGATATCCTTGAAGTTTAATCGCATCTTCCTTAGCAAGGCCGTTTCTACTGGGCTTCCGGGTTGAATCTGTACTGATCTGTAACCATAATTTGTTTTGGTTTTGTTTGTCGCATCTCCATTCGATATCCAGATTTCGAATATCTTTTTCCATCTCTGAAACAAATACCGCCCACTGACACTGCGGGTATTCTGTATCCAGGCGTTTAACAATTTCCTCCGCCATCTCTTTATGTTCCCTGGCCCGCCTATAATTCTTCATGAATGTTGTAATGGTTCGTCCAAGTTCACTACAGATGTCGGCACTCGCTCCGCATTTCCTGTGCCGGTCATCCGTACAGAGTGGTGTCAAGAAATGCGATCCCATTCAATCCCATCCCATCCCATTCGATATTTAGGAAAATAATACTAACCCGACTTCTGAACAAATGAGTAAATCGGCAGACCGGATTTCGTTATTCGAAGAGAAAATGGTTTGCAATGTCCAGTTTAGACCCGAGCGGTCATGTATTGCGCAATAATTAACACACTTTAGTGAACCCACTGAATGTCCACTGAACCGGCTGAACTCTGACATTTTTAGGCAGATCAACAACTCAGCATTTCATATCCGTAACAAAAATTGGGAAAAGTGACCAGCAAAGACCCAAACGTTCAATGATTGCGCAATAACTGAAACATCTCACTGAATCGACTGAGCGTTTTCTGAATCAAATGAACTCCGCCCTATCTAAACAAATAACCAATTCAGATCCCAATTTTATTGGTCAAACACCAGTTAAATGTCCAGCTAAGATCCCCGCGGTCAAGGTATGCACAATAATGACATTTTTTGCTGAACCGACTGAATGTTCACTGATTCAGCTGAACTCCAACGTAACTAAGCCGTTTACTACCTTGAAATCCGATATCCGTAAAAAAATGTATGTTCAGCATCCAAGAACCATCCCACCGGTCATTGATTGCGCAATAATTGAAACATCTCACTGAATCGATTAAATTTCAGATGAACCAGCTGAACTACAACGAAGCTCAGCAAATAACTAAACGAGATTGCGAATTCAGTTGGGAAAAATAAATTTAGTACCTAACCGAAACCCGAGCAGTCAGTATTGCGCAATAAGTGGGAAGTTTTACTGAACCGACTGAGCCGCAGCTTTATGGCTTGAAGCGCCGGCAGCGGGGGTTGAGGGGGCGAAGCCCCCTCAATCAACTTTAAGAAATCATTGTTATTGAACATTGGGTTATAAAACTAAATTGACGAATCGATTTATCAAATGATTGACGGATTGATCGATCGACGGATCGAATGATCGATCGTGTGTTATGGCTGTATAATTCATTGATGGATGGATTGTTTTTCCCGTTCATGGTGTTTACTTCTTACTGATCATCATTAAATAAATTATGTTTCCGCTTATCGTTTTTACTTGATACTGTTAATCATTGAAATATTATTCTTTCCAATTATTGTATTCACTTATTACTGTTCATATTTCAAATATCATCCTTTATTCGCTTATTACTGTTCATATTTCAAATAATATCCTTTATTCGTTTATTACTGTTCATATTTCAAATAATATCCTTTATTTGCTTATTAGTGTTTATATTTCAAATAATACCCTTTTATTCATTTTGCTTTAAAAACCCAATATAAACCCAATAAAATATTTGGGCTTTTCTTTGAGTTTCGGAATCTATTTCAGGAGAGAAATGTCTGAGCAGCAATCAACAAAATTTGAAGCGATTGCTTCGCGGTTGACTGGGTGAGGGCTATTGATGCGGATTAAGTGGCTTGTGCGAGATTCGTCTTGTGCCAATGTTGCCGAAAAAGCTGATATCGAGTCCGTTCAGATATTTTTTACCACGATGTTATTGACAGCGGTTATTTTGCCGACCTGGTGTCGCAGCTTAACTAATGGTGAAAGCATGCTACGACGTGCGTGAAAGATGGTACATACGGCTTCTGTTGAGGTTGGGAAAATTTCATCCTGCGTGAAACCCGTGGTGCGAGATCGGTAATGAACGCAATCAGAATTGTTAGCAGTGAAATGTAAGATCCGTCGGCTATTGCTGTACGTGATCGAATACGAAGTACTCACCGCTAGAGTACGACCACGATCGAGCGCGCTCGAAGAATCGGTAGCAGCGCCTAGGTGGTGCAACAGCCTTACAGTGTCATTTAGGATAGATATCACTTCAGAATTTGGAAGACTTGAATGATTGTGTTAAGAATACCCTTGCTGCACCGGATGCATAGCCACGGCTTAATAAAAGCTTGCAGTATTGAATTTTTCACATGCGATTTTCACAGATGCAACTGACTACTTCAATGCTTGTGTTTAGATAAACACTTTATGAGCCTTCTATTTGCCGTGTGCCTGTTCTACTGACGGACTCTGCCGTGCTGTACCTGAACTATGGCTTCTATATTCCCACAATCTCCAGACAAATGTAATGTCGACAATTCCTCCTTAACATCTGCTTCTCACGTTTGTCTATGTGCAACTAAAAACTTATCACGCAGATAACGTGTCCCGTGTCGTCGGGGGAAAAATGACCACCCGAGTTTCAGCACCCCTGGAGGATATTTTGCATGAACTTGGCCAGTTGATTGATCATAACTACGAACCCGACGGAAATTGTCTTTTCCGGGCACTCTCTATGTTGCTGTACGGAACTGAAGACCGTTGGGACGAGGTCAAGGCTCAAATACTCTCCTACGCTGAAACCAGACCAGACTGGCTGATGCAGTTTTTTGACAACAATATCTCCGCCGACAACGACGCAGACGATCGTACCTTCGTTTATTTCCTTCGGGATCTCGACACCGCCAATGCATGGCGTGGCGAGCACTGCATCGGTATTGCCTGCCGGTTGTTCAAGATTAATATCTGGACCTTCTCCCACGCTCACTGGGAAACGTATACCCGTGGAGACCGCGTTAATGACCACCAGAAGTTAACGTCAACTTGGGTGGAAATCGCTCTGGTTGGAGGGGATGTTGCTGGCCAACCGTACGCGCTTCTCATTTACAAGAACGCTAACCATTATCACGCTGCTGTTCGCAATCTCCTTCTCACTGCCCGCATTTCAGAGTTAACAGCAGCACCGCAACCTGTCGCACACGTTAAATCAATTGGCAGTGCCGGATGCGAGTTTATCCCTGTACCTTTCACCTGTGCACCGTTTTTGAAGTCACCACTCCCTGCAAAGTGTCCGTCGGATGAGTTACTTGGTAAACCGGCAACCCCAGAATCACTTGCGCCTCCGCGGCTCTCAACAGGAATCTCTCGGTATACTCTACCGAGCACTCATTGTCTATCCTTACCTCCCAAGTCCATCGTTGCTGTGGCTGAAACTCCCCAGTTCACCACTTTTTTGGCTCCGGATGTGCCTACTACCCCCCCCCCATGCCGTTGAAACCCGTTGAAACCCATGCCGTTTCCTTGGACTGCTGTCCAGAAGCAGATTCTTTTTTACTGCTATCGGGAAGCAGGAAGAGTATGCAAGGGCAAAGCATTGAAAGCGAAACTGCTCGAGATGTTCCAAAATCATTATCCGGACTTCCAGCAGATGCTGGGCATTTTGCTCAGACGGTATTTTGACTTCGCCAAGGAACGGGAAAGAATATCGAGTTTTTGTCCGGCGACTTCAATTTCGATCTCAGCAAACACTGACCGCGGTATGGCTTGGTTATGTTGAAATTGCTTTCTTGATTCCGATTTCTGTTTATCTTATAAAGTCGTAGCTCAGCTTTTGCAGAAAAAAAGTGTTGCAAAGTTTGCGTGGACGGACGAGTCCAAACAGTGCCTCGGTGGTTTGGTGGCAGAAATCACAGCACAAAACGGCGAGGTGTGGTCTGAAATCCTGAGACGTTTTCGATCATTTCATCCGGAGTGTGCCTTGGCCGACAACTCCATCCGGACTCGTTTTTATGACATCAAAAAGGGCGCTCAACTTCCTGCTGGGGACAATCCTGTTCTTTTATGGCAACTTGATGCCAACAGCTTCCTAGTGGAGTGCGCGCAGACAGCCGATGCAGAGGACAGGCTGAATCGCACCTTATTCATGAGTAAGGAAGGGGCGGATGCCAAGGGAACTCCCTCAAACTGGTGGCCCGTTTTTTCTAAACGAAATACCCAGGTTTCACCGCCAATCAGGTAGGAAATAGCTTCCACATACTCGATGTTAACTTGTGTGTGAAAGGGAGCAATGTTGCAGGTAGTAGGCCAGCTTTACAGCCTTCATTATGTTTGGCTTCCAATCCCTTCAACCCCAGCCTCAAGTAGGAGGTTGGAGGATATCATGAAGTATTGGCAGTATGGGTACGACATTTCCACACGTCCCCTTTTCGAAGCCGTTTGTTTCAACTGCTTTCGAATGATTCGCAAGAAGGAGCACCGTCAAGTCGCCACCTTTCCGCCGGATCAGCCGCTAGAGAATGAGGAAACCATGGAGTCAGCGGTGCCGATTGAGCAGCATTACGATGCGGCGTATCTGGTTAATGTCAATTACGTGGCGGTGCAGGGTGTCGACAGACGACTTGAAACTTTTTTTATTTGCGAGCGTTGCCGGAAGAATCCCAATCTTCTAAGTGGTGACACTCCGCTCAAGTTGTTCGACATCACCATGTCTGACCGAGCGGAGCTACGTCCCGAGTCAGATGTAAGGCTAAATTGCTTTCTCAGTTTTATTGGAATTGAAAGGGTTGTTTTTTAGGCTTTGCGTTGCCTTAACGGGTACGTCAAGGGTCAGATTCAACCATGCGGACTCTTCTACGTGCGGACCAAGAAGACGTTGGACAGAACCTTCGAGCACCGGCACGGGGAAGTCAACATCCTCCCGAAGTTAGCCTCACATTACATGGACATGTTTGCCATCATGTTTGAGAAGAAGCCAGCTGCAATTACGGAGGACGTGCAGACGGGGGATGAACTGAGATTGACACAAAGCGCGTTGGACCAGCTCGTAATCAAGAACGCAATCAGTTTATTCCGGGAACATAACCACCTCTTCAAGAGTCTGTATGCGCAGTGCGATACTCTCTACCAATTAATTCCGAATGAAGGAGTTCAATCAGTCAAGGTGCGTGCCTCGTTCAATCATTCGCGATGGATTGGGAAGTTATTCGTATTCTGTTATCGTAAACTATTGGTGGATTTGTTTCCCGCCCAGCCGATCCGAAAAAGACTGCCGCTGATGTGGTTGGAGCGGTTGAAGAGATGGTACTGCTTCCGCTCTATGGAGAAATCGCTGCAGCAGACCACCCGATGAATGAGGTGAACTACGGCATCGTGCATCCGAAGAACAGCGGCGTGCCAGATATAGTGCGAGTTGCTTACGGGTCAGAGTACTTGGAGGAAAAGGTCTGGGCGCATATCTTCTGGCAGGGTACCGGATTTTATCAAAAAACTGCTGCTGCAGCTGGTTGGAGTCGGCGCAATTAGGTCAAATATCGACTGCTGATGGTAATATTTGGCCTCTTTTTTTACACTGATTTGAGGCTTGACGTCGTTGAGTGTTTGAAATCCATCCTGCTTTCCGTGATGAGCCCGCGTGGATCTTCTATCAAACCGATCAGCTGATCAAAGAACAGATCCTCAATTAAAACATGAACACCGTCAAGGTTGTCGATCTGGTTAATCCTTTATCCAAAGAAGACATAGAAAGACAGGAGAAGGATCCCTACAAACGCTTCGAGAGGAACATGCCCGCCAACCTGCCCAACAGCAAGCCATTCATGTTTTCCAAATGTCTCGACCTCAAAGTTCTGGCCAAGCATTTAGCAGAACCTGCCCGTTTCATCACCCTCACACAGAACGACGACTGGTTGGAGTTGCTTGCTTGTACGCAACCAAATGAGATGCCCGGTGAACGACCCCAAGCACGCAAACACGACCGTCCTTGGCGGAAGCGTTCGAGAACCATTCCCACGTCTAAGTTCAATCCCAATTGCACGAAAGAAGATCCAAAATTGAAGGAGAAGGTTAACGAACTAAGTATGCGCTTAAACAGGTCTTTCACGATCCATAATTTTTGACTGTTTTGCTCAATTTGCTACAGAGAAAATACACGGTGTGCACTTTCCGGTGGAAATGGTTGAGGCATTTTTCCTGCGTTTTGAGGGTTTCACAGACCGCTTCATTCGAACGGAAAACAACGTCTTAGGACGGGTGAGGGACTGGTGGTTCCGAATGGAATAATAAAATCGCGGCATTCACATTCATATGGTCATATGGTGGGATGAGGAGACGGCGCCGAATGAGCAGAAGATCTCGGCTGAAAAACCGCGTTTCAAAGACCCCAACGATCAAACGAAACCCCATCCGATGACTGATTTATGGCGAGAAGCGGTGCTGATTATTCAGATTCACCACTGTCTCGACAGTCGCTGCCTCCGTGGACCTGGCGGAACCCGTCTTAAGAACTCCAAATACGGCTTCCCTTTTGCTTTGTGTTCCGAGGAGCGGCTAGATATGACGGGCATCCGGTACGAATATCCACGCTCTGACATCGAGGACGTCTCCGTTTCCCCCTAGGTCCTGGAACTTTTGCTTTACTGGCAAGGTCACGTCAACGTTCAGCGCGTCACCAAACACGGCTGGGAAATGTACTTGGCGAAATACATCGCAAAGTGCGAATCCGCAGAAGACATCCAGCTAGTGAAGACTTTTCCCAGTACGGTTTTATTTTTATTATAAGCGGACGGTTCTGTTTTTACTATAAACGGACGGTCGACCCATTTTTCAAATGTTATCTTTTTGTGTCTAGCGCTGGGTGGCCAGAAACGTGTTCCCCCGTTGAATGCCGCTGTGGTGCCCGCGAACAGTAAGGACAGTTCGGCAAGTGCTCGGCCTGTTCTTTCTGACCAACCCGACGAGCCTCCTCCTGAAAAATTCCCTTACGGTTGGCTGACTAAAGACGACAGCGACGTCAAGAGATTTCTCAAGTTGCGCGTCGTTAACATCCTGGAGGCCGTCATGCTGTGTTTCGGCTATCCTCAAGTTGGTTGCAGCCGCGAAATCATCTTCTTCCCAGTCGACCTCGTCCAGGCGAGCCGTGTTGTCATGAAGAAGAAGCACAGAGAAGCAGCTAAGGGCGATTCACCCTGTTACGACACTAAGTTGGATAAGTACTTTGCACGGTCCGAATTGCTGGAGGATGTCACTTATCAGCAGTACTTTGAGCAGGTACATTCTGGTTTTCACTTGGTGCTTTTTGTTTGTGATTAATGACAGTGTGTTTGCAGTACTACGTCAAGTACGACAAAAAGCTCGTCCCCGATGAGCCAAATGAATATGCTCGGGATGATGAAGAGGAGATTATGCGGAAAGATAACTCGAAGTTTTTCGTCGACCAAACTGCTGCGAAACGGAAATGGGTCCGGCGAGTAAACCCTGCGCGCTACGCCGTTGGCCGTTTCCGGTACTATTCTCCGCATGGTGGCAACGTGGAGTCGTACTGCCTCGTTAAGCTTCTGAAGGCCAAAGCGGCTCGTCGATCTACAGTGGAGGGCTGGATCGCCGAGTTCGGGAGCTACCTCTCTGCATGTATTCATTTGGGACTGGTAATGAAGGGCGCGGAAGCACTGCATTTCCTCGAGGAGTGTGCGATGGAAAGATTCGGCGATCTTCGGCTCCGAGAAATGGTGGAACGTTTCAAGGAGCAAGGGTGGCTAGAGGATCCCGACATTGACGGCCTTTTGGAATCTTGGCTCCGGCCCACCGAGTAATTCGGAAGGCCAGGGAAGACGTCATTGCACAAGCTGCCGCTGACGCTGCCAAAATAGAAAAGGAAATGGAGTAAGTGCCTATCAAGTTTTTTCAGGTTGTTATAGTCACATTTTGTCGTCTTAATGACAGAACCATTCCGCTCGAAGATTTCTTGACCAACATGACACCTTCTCAACGCTCCGCTTTCACTTACGCCACGGACAAGTGGGAGGCAGGTCAACCGGTCCGCCTTCTGATCACTGGCGGGGCAGGAGTCGGGAAGAGCTATCTTTTGAAGGCTTTAGTGGCTTGGCTGCGTGACAGACACATCACATTTGCCAAGTGTGCCACCACCGGCATTGCTGCTCATCTCATCGGCGGCCGCCCATTTCACAGCTTTCTCGGCATGGACTTTGAATTCAACTCACGAATCCAGCATGGCACCTTTCAAGCGAAAGCGCTGTCAGGCACGCAAGTCGTCTTTGTTGACGAGGTCAGCATGATGCCCAGTGAGGCACTCATGATGCTGGACGAGACATTGCGAAAGTTCAATAACCAAAACAATGGCACTCCATTTGCTGGCAAATCCCTCACACTCCTTGGAGATCCAGTGGAGCTTCAAGCTGTGGGAAAGCATATCTGGCGAGAAGACCAGTTCAGCATTTTCCAGGTGGTTGTGCTCCGCGAAGTGAAGCGCCAGAGTGATACCCCTTTCATCGAGCTGCTCAACCGTATGCGCCTGGGGAACCTCACCGATGCCGACATGCAGATGTTAGCAAAACGCCTCATCACCCGCGAGAGGTTGATTGAACTGGACATGACGCGTGGAGCGGTGCTTTTTCCTTTCCGGAAGGAAAAGAACGCCTACAACGTGGAAGTGCTCGGCCGATTCCACTTATCCCACTATCGGGCAGTCGACAGGGAAGCGAATGGAGACTTTGTTACGTCGGCGCTCTCCAGGGAATACTTTGCGCTCAGGGGAAGCGGAGGAGGATTCTAGCGGCGTGTTTCAGCTTGAAAGTCGGCACCAAGCTGATGCTGCTTCGCAACCTTCCAAACGGGCAAGCAAACTTTGGTTGGGTCAACGGCGCCATTTGCATCGTGGAGGAACTGATTGATGACTGCATCATCGTCTACATGCAGAGTCATCCCAAACGGCGCCTGCCTTTCAAACAACTTCAACATGACCTGCCTAATATTCGAGGACCCAAGTCGCAGCGGTGGCAGTTTACTTTCGACCTCGCCTACGGTTGCACGGGCCACAAGGCGCAGGGTCAGTCACTCACGCCCTGCGTCTATGACGGTGAGCGCCAGGTTTTTTCTGGTGGTGGATACACCGCCTGCTCACGGGCAACTGGCTTCCAGCAGTTATATTTCCTGTCCATTGGAAAGAAGGAACATTACTTTCTCCTGCCTCAACTGAAGCAGCTTCTATTGTGGATGGACATCCACGACATCGGTAGGGGGTGGGATGAAAAGCGAAGGAGGGCAGCGCTGCCATTTGTGCCCTATCCCAAGCCCGGCTTCAAGAAGATAGGGCTGCAAACTGCGCGGCCAACAAAAAACGCCGGCACGGCCAGTTTCATAGTTCCCCCCGAAATTGATCCGGAGGACGAAGAGGATTTCGTTGACGAATTTAACCCCGAGTTGCTGATAATGGAATCCTGTAGCGTTGCAGAGGATGGTGATCTGCTGGCAGTGTTGGCTGCGATTCACCTTCTTCCGCTGCCGTCATCGGTTGATGCTCGGTCGTCAGTCATCAATGAGGTTGAATACATGTGTACAGTTTCTGAGGTGTGTTAGTGCGGGCTATTTAGTTGCAATGTATAAAACGTGTATCACTTTTCTCAAATACGTCGCGGGTTTGCGGACGTTCTTGATAGCATTCGCCGAAAGGTGCAGGAGTCCGCCGCGTACTTCAATATCATCACGCAAAAGCAGCAGATTGATAAAGCAGCTCTAGAAGCCATGGTGCTGTGGATGCAAAAATGCCACCTGCTTCTGACAACCTTGGGCGACGGGCATTGTCTCTTCCGTGCCTTGTCTTACACATTATTTGGCCTTCACCTACCGTCGGCTGCATAGCATGAAGGAAGTTTTTTCCCTTCCGGAGATGATTCACCATACCTCCAACAGTTCCCCTAACTTCGACAACGGATGGGGAAATGCGTACAACATCAAGTCTATTGCACTCGCCGCGCAGCGGAAAATCTTCTTGTACGGACCTGTCAAGCGAGAGGATCCTCGGTTTCTTGACAAGCTTAACCTCTTCCAGGTGTGTCAAGCTTTCTGATTCCTCTTGTTCGGCCGTTCTAAATTAAATAACTTTCAGACGTTAGCCCGAGCTGCTCATGAGAGCGAGTGTCCGCATAAGGCGTTTTTTTCCGGCGGAGGAGTACCAAACCTCAGGGAGGAGGTCTTTTTGCATCATGCTGCTGGGTGAGCGGCGATTTGCGCAGTATGTCGGCGATCTTCCGCGACACTGGTCCCTGAGAGAGTCCCCGGAGTTTACTGTCACTAGACGTTACGACATTAGTGTGGGCAGCCGGTTATACTGGGGTTATGTGAGTTCCGACGAAGACGACAACGGCTTCCCAAGGGCATCCCAAAAACGGACGGTCTCCCATCTCTCTACATCCGTCAGGGATCCTCCAAAGCGGATTACAACTCTCAAGCGAACGCCCGTCCAGATGTCAAGTGGGCGGAAACGTTCCATGTCACCCACTGAGGTTTCCCCAAACCCAAAGAAGCAGTGCACTTTGCTCTCTCCTAAAAAAGGTACTGGAGGCTACTGTGACATTAGGACAATTCTATTCGAGTGACCATATAAACATGCGTTTTTCTTTCCGATTTCAGAGACTGATCGAACGCTGCTCTCTGATATCTCAAACGAATAGGAATCGCGTGTCCTTGTCGATTATCCTTGCGGACAGCTGGAATCATCCTTGATGGATCTGGTCAGTCAAGATGCCGCGGGGGATGGGAGTGATATCGAGCTTGTCTATTCTGTCGGTAGACGACATCAAATTATCGTGGATCACGACGACTGGGACGAGCAGTTTGAGGAGGAAGAGCCCTTTCAACCGTCAAGGAATTTGACAGAACAATCCGTTCTCGTCATTGAGCCGTATGCCGACCTGCCACCGGCCTGCTACGACTTGGAAGAACCTGCTTTATCATCGGATTTCAACCTATCCGACATCGCTGCCGAACTCGAGACGCACCCCGTCCGTGGACGTGATGCCGACTGACCTGCGAAGTGGTCGTTAGCGTCTCGCGCCCGCATGTTACGCTCCGTTGCCGAAATCAGTGCCACCGAGTACCCATTAAACAAACGCTGGAGCTACAGCATTGCGGACGACTTTTAGTTAACGGTTTTTTAATGACCAGCGTACATATTTCAGTTCATTCTTTATTTATTTGTGTGATTTGAAATTTGGTTTGGTCACAATTCAGTATTTTCTTTGTTAAACGTTGTGTCGGGCGGTAAGGTATGTTCAGTCTTCTTCATTTGTTCACAGCATAGTCTTACTGTCGAAGTTTTGCTAGGCTGTTGGAGTTCTGTTGTCTGTTTTTCAAAATAAACCGTGAAAGCGTGGCCTATCAATCCCGTTGACTCTAAAAGTTTTAAGCAAGAGGTGTCAGAAAAGTTACCACAGGGATAACTGGCTTGTAGCGGCCAAGCGTTCATAGCGACGTCGTTTTTTTTATCCTTCGATGTCGGCTCTTCCTATCATTGTGATGCAGCTGTCGCCCGCTAACAGGGAACGTGAACTGGGTTTAGACCGTCGTGAAACAAATTAGTTTTATCCTACTGATGACTGGTTGTTGCAATGGCAATCCTGCTCAGTACGAGAGAAACCGCAGGTTCGGACATTTGGCACACGTGCTTGGTCGAGCGGCCAATGGTGCGAAGCTACCATTCATGGGACTATGACTGAACGCCTCTAAGTCAGCATCCCGTCCAGATCTGCAACGACACTTTGGCGCCTTCTTGTTGTTCGGCAAAAATGCGCTCAGCTTCACCGCAGAGCCGTGCTATGCCACACTGATGGAGCTTTGCGCCGAACTAGCGATGTAACTACGCTAGCTCGGCCGGCTTCTGGTCACACACCAGATAAACGTGAAGACGAAAATTCGTCGGTAGACGACCTAAGTACCTGTCAGGAATTCTGTTGAGACTCATCCTTCGACCGGAAGATTTGTCCGCATTAGACGGACACGTCTTCCGGTTTTAAAGCTTTTTCTATTTCCCTTATTACTATTCATATTTCAAATAATACCATTTTATTCATTTATAACTGTTCATATTTCAAATAATACCTTTTTATACATTTTGCTAAAAATCCAATAAAATACCCTTTTATTCACTTACTTATTACTGTTCATATTTGAAATATTACCCTTTGTTCTTTTATTAATTACTGTCCATATTTGAAATAATATAATTTTCACTTGTGTTTACTTTTCACTGTTCATCATTAACAAAATGTTTGTTTGTTCCTCATTATTCGTAATATAGGTACCGACAAAAGGTCGGACAAACACAGTACATGTTATTGGATCCCCCTAACCTTCTAAAGGTGCGGGGCCTACATGTGCTTTCACCGACTAGCCGTCGGAAAAAGCACATGTCTTGTTAAATCTTCAGTTATCAAAAGATGCATTTTGAAAATAATTAAAACAAATTACAAATACCGCTTTGCTTTAGCATTTATCTATCTCTATCCCTGTTAAGGTTTATTGGACGAAGTTTAAAAACTGGAAAATGGCACATCTCAGCAGGAGCCGGCGGCCAGCAAACAAAAAAGAGTATTAAAAACAAGTAGGCCAGTCTAGAGTATACAGAGTTCCGACCTCGTTCTGAATCTGATGAAGGCTGTTCCGAGGACAGCTTCAAACCGTGCTGCGAGTGAAAAAATGCATCACATTCTTTCAGTTGCTCTTCATGGAGTAGGATTCTTTTTCGGAGGTGGTCTTGAAGAAACAGTACCGGAAAATTGCGTTGGTGCTGCATCCCAATAAAAACAAGGCTCCTGTTAAAACCAAAAATTGGAACTGGATAGTTGTCAGTCTGTCAGTCCATTTGTCTGTCTGTCTCCGTGTGTTTGTCTGTCTGCTTGTCTGTCTGTCCGTCCCTCTGCTTGTGTATTTATCTGCCTGTTTGTCTGTCTCTTTGTCTGTCTGTTTGTCTGTCTATCGCCCCATTGTTTCATGTATCTAAGTTTAAATCCCTTCTCTTTTCAGCTCGGCATTCCAGCTCTCACCCCTCCTCCTCTTTTTCGGCCTTTCTCATCCTTCATTTACGATTTTACTTCAACAACCTCAAGTAGTCGTGTGTGCGTGAACGCGCTTACAAGGAGAACGTCATGTGGCGTAGCCGGCTTTATGGGGATCATAAACTCGTTCAAAAAGGCCGGGAACTGAAGACACCGTCGTGCGATACGCCCACGCAAGCTTTTAAAAAAATTGTTTCAGCCTGATTTTTCGGTTTTGAACAACTTTGTGTGGATACATTCAGCAAATAGTTTAGTTTAGGTAATAAGATATAGCAGATAGACATCTGCTATATCCGAATTCCAAATAATTTGTTTGATTGTACGTTTGGTTGACCAGTGTGTTCAGAAATTTGCTTTCAAAGAACCGATTGCTTGTTTCTTAATTGCTCTTTCGGCTTTGTGGTTTCTGTGCTGAAATTGTTGCTCTATGCTTTTATTCTACTATTATTTATTTCTTTATTATTTATCGTTAACTGATTCACATCTCTGTGACACTTTTAATTTCTGACGTACCTTTTGCTATGGCGCCTGCACTCGATGAAATTAGAGAAAATACTTTCCTCCAAACTGATATCACTCACATGTTTAGAGTGCTTATCACTCCACCTCCGTCGGAAATAAATAGAGTACAATTGAATCGAGAAAGATTGCGCATATCTTCAGCCTGGATAACTTGGACCTCTCTCTTTACCACGACTTTGTAGCAAGTGCACTCCGCTGTGATAAATTGTGCAAATAACTTTCTGGTCTTCCATATCGCTTCTGACATTGCAAACGTTTAAATTGCGAGGAGTAACCTCTTTGGGTCGAACTTCATTGGGAGTTGTGTGCGCTAGCTTATAATTTGTCTGATTTCTTTACCATTCTTGCCTGCCTGTAATACCAATTTATTCTCGATCTGTGGTGCTACATGGATGAAAATGGATCCGATTCATCCATGGATGGAATCATGGATGAAATTAAGAGGAACCAGCTGCACTTCACGGAACCATGAAAGGTATGGATGGCATAACAAAAATTATTTAACTAGTAAGTTTTTCTAATTAACCTAAACTTAGTTACTTCAAGCTCTTAGCTTAGTTCTAGTTGCTAAAACTAAAAGTCTTGATTTGGTCAAAATTAGTTGAGTAACTCTAGCTTCAAGACTTTCCATGTGAAATATTCAGTTCCTTCAACATATTATAATTGAGTTTTCACTTGATCCAACAAATGTAACTCTAAAATCTAATTATTATAGGTTAGTTTAGTTTTAGTTCATTTCTTCTTGCTAAATTTAGTTTTCCCATTCCGTAATTCGCTGCCATTACTAATGATTTCCGTTAGAGGTTCTCACACCGTAGTTTGGTAAAAGAATCACTTTGGTTGGTTTAGATGTCTGGTGAATTTAAAGACTGTTTTGACGACCTAGAATATGGGTTTCGTCGTACCCCCACTGACTACACTCACTGTCTTGAGGGACGTGGGTCTTTTGGATATATTAGCACGGTGGACGCATTTTATTTGGATGATGGTAATCCCGTTGCGGAGCATGCCGTCAACCAGGCGTACAGACTTCTTTTGGAAACAGTAGAACACGCCAGGTCGGAAGAGTTAAAATCCTTATTACAACTTGAGCATCCAAACATTCTGCAATATATTGTTATCGGTTACCCAATTAATCGCAGCAATCAAGACAACCATTATTGCCTACTCATGGAGTGGTGCAGCGGGATCACGTTGAGGAACTTTATTGAGCGCAACCCTACACACTGTTCCACCAAACGCATTGTCACATACACCTTTCAGGTGGCTTCCGCTCTTCATTACCTGCATGAAGGAAATAAAAGAACCAAATTTGTTCATGGAAACATAACATCATCAAACATCATGATGAAGGAGTCCACGGGTGAAAACGTTAAGATTATTGATATCGAAGGAGCATTCCAGCAGCCACGTGGCAAGAGGCAATCAAAAAAGCAATTCAACGTGGAGGGATCATTTTACTTTATGTCACCGGAAATGGCGGCGTGGCTTGATGAGTCTTCTCGAAAAGTAACTCGGCCAACCCCAGACTCTCCAACTGATATATATAGTCTAGGGTGTGTGATCATGGACATGTATTTCGCGAGTCAAGGGCAAACTTTGTGGCCAGATTACAATGATGACAGTATTCGTTCCGCTATGCAAAGTGAACATCCTTTAACACCTCGTATCCCGGAAAATTTACCCGACGACCTCAAGGATCTGTCCCGCCAATGTCTGCAGGTTAACCCAAGCGATCGTCCAACCGCAGCGATATTAGAAAACTACTTTGCCCGCGTGCGCGGAAATCCGCGCTTCAAATGCGCGGAACATGGAATTCAGTGGTATATACCCTCTTCAAAGAAACTGCTTGGTCAATCGGGCTCATTCGGAGTTGTGCATCGAGTTGATGCCTTTTGGATCGGGGCAAACCTGGTTGAGCAAGGCAAAAAACACTTGGCGTTGAAGATCTTTCATGGCCGATTGGACGAAGACAAAGACAAAATCAAAAAACTCGAAACAACTCTCCTCGAACTAAACCATCCTAATATTGTCAAGTATCTCGCAGTCGGATTTTTCGAGGATGATGGTCAATTCAGGATCATCATGGAGTGCTGCAATGGTGGTACGTTAACGGAGGCGGCCGCAGCTAAACCGGCACTGCCGATTGAAATGCAAAAAAACTATGTGAACCAGCTGATCCAAGGGATACAATATCTTCACGAAGAAGCCAATATTATTCACAAAGATTTGAAAGGGACAAACGTTGTTTTCTGGGATGAGATCAAATCCACGCTGAAGATTTGTGACATAGACAGCTATAGTGTAAGGCGCAGAGTCGGATCGCGCACCTTCATTTCTCGGCCTGGCGGCACTGAGGGATTCACATCGCCGGAAATGTTGGCGTGTTGGAATCAAACAGCTGTCAAGAATAGATACCACCAAATCGGACGAGCAACAGATATCTGGAGTTTGGGAGCTGTGGTTCTGGAAATGTATTGCAATGGAAAATTGATTATGCCAAAACAGGAAACAGTAAACGAGACATTCCACAGTGATTCCCCGTCAATACCCGCACTCCTCCCACTGAGCATGGACAGACCTATTATTCCGGAAAATATGCAAGAGGATCTCATGGGCTTTGTGAGCAAGTGCATGGCGCTGAAACCGAAGGACCGTCCAGCCATCAAAGAATTGCAGGACGAGTTTTCTGAGAGGTAATGGAACCGAAAAAGAAAAAAAAGTTATTAATTATTTAATTAAACTTAATGCGTAAACAAAGTCCCACTATCTTGAAACTGTTAGGGTTCCAGCAACAGGACCCAGAAAGGGATGACCAGACATGGGACACCATCCTGGTTACATGTACTTCTGATTGGGTGGCATGTGACTCTCAATATTTTGTTAATGGATAAGGGCAGCGGCAAGAATACTTTGATAATTTGGAACTTAACCTGCGGAATTATATAAAATCAATAGTTGTTTTTGCCACCTTCAGTTTCTTTTATCGATCTAGCTTCCATTTAAAAACGTTATCTTACACTAGATTTTTTTCTTCAGATTTTCATCTCCATCTTCATCGGCGCGCAGAAAACCTTGGCTGCATCCCGATAAAAACAAGGCTCCTGGTACGGCATCATGTTGGAGCTGTGCAGTTGTCTCTCTGTCTCTAATCGAATTAATGTTTAGGTTCGGGCGAGGCCTTCAAAATTTTTGGCAAAACCTACGCGGTCCTCTGCATTCCCCAGAAGAAGTCTGACTACGACGCCGGCGGCAAAAACTACGAGACAGTCCAACACAATCTGCATTTCGCTCGTCAACAAGGCAGGAGAAGATATTACTGCAGCGGAAACTTGGGAGACGACGCCTCGGCCCACGACATTTTCAATATGTTCTTCGGGCAGAGAATTAATCGATTCGCCGAACATGACGAGAACGATGGCCACCGACATGGCGTTCACCCCCGTCGTGGTGATCCTAATGCAGGTTAATCGACTGTACCAACTTGTCTGTCTGTCTATCACCCTAATGTTTCATGTAAATTAGTTTGTCTCCCTTTTCTTTTCAGTTCGGAATTTTTTTCTCAGCGGTTTCAGCATCTTTTTCTTCCTCGGTTACTACCAGATCATATCCCTCATCTGTGGAAGTATTTGCACAGATCTGAATCAGCTTGGTGACGAGCCCCTTTTTATAATCGTCCTCAACGGTTGGACCATTAAAATCCACCTGAAGAGCTTTGCAGACAAGGATTTTTCCCCGGTTGGATGGCCACCGTCGCGACCACGCCCCGCCCTTTTCCGGGGATTTGGACGACCTTGATCATTGGCGACATGAAGTCGGCTGCGCCGATGGGGACTACTGGCGAGTTTCGGCACAAGCCATTTATAATGTCAGGCTAGTTTTGATATTTGTGGCATAATGGAATAAACTCCTTAAGCCACATGGTTAAGGCCCTGGTCACCCACACATTGTTCCTACAGCAGTGGAATAATGGAATAATCTCCATAGGCTATATGCTTAAGGCCCATGGCTGTCCCTACAGCAGTGGAATAATGGAATAAACCATAAATAATGGAGTGAGGCACAGGCACATAACTCCAACAACTCCAATAACTTTATAGCTCCAAACCGTCACCCCGTGTATGAGGCACAGGCACATAACTCCAATAACTCCATAACTCCAATAATTCCATAACTCCAAACCCTCATCCCGTGGGTGAGGCACAAGCACATAACTCTAACAATTCTAATGACTCCGTAACTCTTTAGACTCTTTGTCCTCTAGCTAAAACATCTTTCAATCCACATCTAGAGCAGATGAGTACCACTTGGAATTAGGGAACCGCGGCGACGTACTGTCTTATTGACCGTCTATAACGTATCACGTGAACTGTAACCTGCCATTTAATTCACGACGGATCTATGCTAGACTAGGCAAGGATTATTTTAGTGTGTGACATTACGCAAAACGTGTGAGATAAAACGATTTATGTGAGATTAAATGGCCTTGATGTTACACATTTTTTTTTTGAAATTCCTTTTGCAGTTCCCAGGATCTTCAACTAAAAGTTTTAACGTGAAAGAAAGCCTAAAAATTATTTGGAAAAAGGGTACATGCACTGCAATACTGAAGCCGCTGCAGTCTTGTGTACACCTAATCTCTCAAATCCAAAGTAAACTCAATTCAAGCTACCGCACTCAATAATGCATAGCACTGCTGCACTAATCGAGGCAAATAGCTTGATTCGGTCAACAGAAAAATTTTTGGAGAAAAATTTTCAGTTTCATAACATTCCTAGTTTTCGTATGCTAGATTCAATGATGAAAACGATAGCAAGCGCGCGAAGCACGAGCTAAACAAAATGTGCATCTTTATTTTCCAAAATGTCGACGATTAAAAAAGTTCAAATCCGAAGAGATTTGCGATCACATCCTCGATATTAGGGGGAATTTCAGCCAAGGGGGTGGAAGGGGCGGGTCTTGAACGGGGGCGACAAATAGAAAGCACTTTTCTGCTTGTCTTCTGCTGAAAGCTCTAATTTTTAATGATGATAATTCGTAAGAATAACTCGTGAACAGTTGACGAAACTACTGAATTTAACCCCTGGGGGCGGGAAGCGCCCCGCCCCCAGGGGGTTGTAGAGCATTAGTTTTTTGCTATTTTAGGCCCTGGATAAAATTGTCCAGGTTTTTTGCCGCTATTTTCAACTCCGCTAAGACGGTGTCGTTGAACCAGAAAATGGTGAAATTCCCGCGAGAAGTAAGTTTCCCGTCAGCGGTAAAGTTCTCGGTAAAGGATTCCATGGCTTGTGACTGCGTTGGAGTTATCCCACCAAAAACAGGGGAGCAAAGACTTTATATCCCGGTTTCACTGCGATATTTTTCCACTGTAAAAATACTGGTTTCTGGAAGCGAGTTCAATAATCCACTACTGGCGAGTTTTGACACAAAGCTTATAAATTGATGTGAAATATTGATATGGAGTTGGAGTTATGGAGTTACTGTATAAAAACAGAGGAACAGTACTGTCAGGTTGAGGGGTACCGGGGCCTTTATGGAGTTGGAGTTATGGAGTTATTGTATAAGAACAGAGGAACAGCAGTACTGTCAAGTCGAGGGGTACCGGGGACCCTTATGGAGTTGGAGTTATGGAGTTACTGTATAGGAACAGTACTGTCAGGTTGAGGGGTACCGGGGGCCCTTATGGAGTTGGAGTTATGGAGTTACTGTATAAGAACAGTACGAGGGCTTCTAAATAAGTAATGTCAATTGGTTTTTTTAAACAAGATAAAAGGAGATGTAATCGGAATTACTCAATGCATATGTTAGGAATTTTTAGTTGGAAGATCCGATCTCCAAAAGAAGTTCCCCCACCTTGTGTAGCTTGCTAAACATGTGGTGCCGTATTGGCCTTCGTGGATTTGTGTCCTCTCCCATCACATGCTCGGATAGGGTATGTAGTGGACTTCCATTCGCCAAACAACAAAAGGATTTTAGCGAGGGATTGAAATATGAAAAGTTTATTATATTGCTGGAGCGACAGAGGGACCTGAATTCAGCCGTCTGGGTTTCTTGCCCGAAACTTTTTAACTGCCTCCGCACATTCAGTGGCTTTCATTTCAATAGAAGCACTGGTGAACAGACTTTTCAAAAACGTGAGTCCTGTTTTTGCGGCCGTCTGATTTGAGATACTGTAGCGGCGTGAAATTCACCAAGGTGCCTGCTCTTGTGATTAATAGCAGGCGTCATCGCCAAACAATTTGAATTTGCGGTTCTGCTGCCAATCCTTTGAATGGTTTCACCACTGGTGATTAAAAGCCCAGTAAATTCGCTTAGATTTTGTTCCAAGGTTTTGGAAATGCAGCTTTACGGCAGGGACAAATGAGTAGATGAATTTGAGTTTTGGACCCTAACTCGAACAGAGAGAAAAGCCGTTTTCCCGGACACTGAATTCAACTTTGACCCGTGCTGAGACTCTCTCTGAAATTTGCGTTTTATATTTTCGGAAGGTATGATATTTTAAGGTAATTTCGGCTGCTTCAGATCTCATGTCAGTTCGAAATCTAAAACATTATGAGGAGAGTGAGATTGCGGACATAATGTAGACATCCATCTGCTGTATGTCTTCCCCGAGCCCATTTATTTATTCTTTACCGAACTGACTTACTGTACGCTCCCGATCTCAAGGGTCGATTATGCTCCACCCCCGCTGATTCACATCAAGCTTGAGCAGATCGTTCAACTCCGTTCACTTGTCCGTGATTGGCCCGTTGGTTTTTGCCTGACAGGCTATGCTACCTTGCTTGATTGAAATGATGATTTTGGTTTCAAAACATTTAATTCAATAAAGTTTAAGTGAATCTGAATGAACAACCAAGCGAGTGACGGAACGTGTTTTCGGGCCGGACCTAAAATCGACCCTTGAGATTGGGAGCGTACAGTACTTGATTCATTATTTTTTCCAACTCAACTGAGGTTGAGCTACTAGAAACAAGACTTAGTTGCTTTCAACGCATGACGGACTCTTGGGAAAAATTCAAGTTACATTACTTATTTACTCGTACTTTCAGGTCAAATAGTACTGGGGGTCCTATAGAAATTGGAGTTATAAAGTTACGTAGATTTACATTACTGTCTTTTGCGGACTACCGGAGGCGGAGGCTCTGATGGAGTTTGATTCATGAAACAACCGTAGAACTAATAAAGATTTGCGAAAGTCCGTCACATATTCATAAAAAATTTGGGACTTCACTGTATACTACCGGATAATAATTACTTCGATGTCAAACAATCTATGCAAAATCATTTTATTAAATGGCGCGTCTATGGTGTCTTTCGATGCGCAAGCCACTTCTTAAGCAACGGCGGTCGCAAAAAATCAGGTCCAACGGTTTAAATGCAAACAGTCCTTGATAGCATAAAAGACGGTTTTTGAAATTGTTTGTGTTCTTACCGAAGGTCCTCGCCTTATCTCTGAAACCGTATGAGACTACTGGCGATTTTTGGCACAAGCCTTTTAGAATGTCAGGCTAGTTGTGATACTTGTGGAATAGTGGAATAAACTCCATAGACTACATGGTTAAGGCCCCTGGCTGTCCCTACAGCGGTGGAATAATAGAATAAACTCCATAGACTACATGGCTAAGGCCCATAGCTACCCACACGCTGTCTCTACAGCAATGGAATAATGGAATAAACTCCATAGACTATATGGTTAAGGTCCACAGGAACAACCACCCTCCCGCTACAACAGTGGAATAATGGAATAATCCTTGTAATACCTCGGCAATAATTTGGGAAAGTTTTCAACTGTCGAATTCAGAATCGTTCCAAAAAGTGTTTTTCTTTTAGACCGGATTTAGTAATGAATATAAACATTTATTTCGCCGGTCAAGTTAAAAAAACACTTTTTGTCGGTAGATTTTCAAAGTTGGCAATTGCTTCAATAGACTTGTCGTTAATTGATTGCTTAACTGAAAGCCATGTGCTATTCATCTGGTTGTTTGCTGATTGACTGATTTTTTGGTTGTAGTGACAAACAACTGTTTGACGGTGCGGAAGAACGTAATCAAGCAATCAATGACCAGCCAAACCATTATGAAAAAATATACGCCAATCAATCAACAATCAAACGAACAGTCTGCACAATTTCAATCAAACAAGCAAGTGACTGTACACTGCAGCAAGTCTATTGAGGCAACTGCCGACTTTGAAAATTCACCGACAAAAAGTTTTTTTAGCTTGACCGGCGAAATACATTTTTATATTCATTATTAAATTCTGTCTAAATGAAAAAAAATATTTTGAAACGGAAAGAAAGGAAACGGATGGAAGGAAATTCTGTCTAAATGAAAAAATTATTTCGAAACGGTTCTGAATTTGACAGTTGAAAACGTTCCCAAGTAAGTGTGAGTTATGCAAGACTGGAATAATGGAATAATGGAATAATAGAATGTCATGAATGCAATAACGGTTTTTCGGTGCAGCATTTTTGTAACGATCAACAGATCTACAGCAGTATAGCGCTAGGCTTGATAAATGGATGGCCACATAATAAAACAGAGCAAACTTGTCTTTCACTCAAACAACAGAACCCAAACACACGTATAAAACGAAGTCGAGAAGCACACTACAATACAGTAAAAAAAAGTTCAGTTGTAGCAGGATATTGATAGACTTCTTCGTCATCATCAGAGCTTGACTCGCTACTGCCGTCTCTAGAGAGGTAAGCGTTGCAGTGCGTAACCAAGCAGTTGAAATAGAAGAGATGCCGCTTTAATGGAATCCGGTTCAGCACTGACCTGAACCGTCCAAAGAAGGCGTTCATTTGCTCAGCTGACTGTGTGACCCATTTCTTGAGGTCGGGATACAGCCGCTTGATGTGGTCCGGATTGTAGGTTGTCTGGCATTCTTTTCGCTTGTGGTTTCGTAGGTGGAAGACATCCAACACTTTCAGAGGCTTCCTCCAAAGTTGGTCGTATGGCGCAGGTAGAGGCAGGGGTGCTTGGGCTGCCTTAGTCCGTTCAAGGTTGCACATGTTGTCGAAGACGATAACCTGCTTGTGCCACTCTTCGGGCGGAATGTTGTCCTGCTTGACCCGGTGATATAAGGTAGTGATGGCCGAGAGCAGCACTTGTGTAGGAGACTCAGACCTAAATAAAAGGATAAAAAACTATTTCGTCAATGTGAAATATGCTACCCTTTCTACCTTGATCTGAAATTATAACTTACTTGAAAAGGGGAACGATAGAACTTATTTGTCCACAAGGTCGCACGTTAAGGAGGATTCCACGTGATCGAGGAGACTTCAAGGGTACTGCAAATCGGATTTGGGCAGCCTCCATAGCCTTAGGTGATTGCTCAACGTCAGTTCTGACCTTCTTTTGGCGATCCCCAAGGTCCTTGGAACAGCGAGACTCCAATATTTTGTTGAAGTTCATTTCTTTTGTTGCTGACTTGTCGACTGTTGCGAGGAATTCCTTCAGATCTAACCGGCAATAGTCTTTTTTTTATATTTTATTTTACTGGTTGCTGCATCATATTTCATAAAATTCTCTTACGAGAAAAATCAATTACAGATTAACCGTTGAGTCGACCGAGCCGTTGGCCTCCCCCCAACCCAGCGTCGAAAGTGACTTTGGGGGGGGGGGAATTGTTAAGTTTTTTACGTAGTAAAGCTTGTCCGCCCTCGTCCAGCTGGGGGCCGGGCAAAGTGGGCCGAGGGGGGCATGTTTTCTTTGGAACCCCTTTCAGCAGCCTTGCCACCCCTCCGGGTTGGCCTCAATCCGTCACTGTCGTGACTCACAGCAATATCTGCCAAGCGTTTCAATAACCCGTTACCTGGGGTGCCGAGAAGCTGTGACATTTGTTGCAGGTCAATTTCTTTGCGGAATGTAGCTAGCTCCAACTTCTTGTGCGGAATCGGAAGCAGTCGCGCCTGCTGGCAATGGAATTCACAGTATACTGAAGCTGGTGTTGGTTGTTTAGGGCAGACGGGCGGTAGATTGGCGTTTGGCATGCCGGTAACGGTGTACTACATAAAAGAAATCAAACGTGTATTTAGTTTTATTTAAATACTAAAGCCAACTGGATGGGAATAGCACACTAAGATGGTTAGTGGGCTAAAAGGAACAAATTTTGCAGATATAAGAACAATCAGTAAATTTGGCCATTTAACAAACAGTCTGCAGAATTTGTTTAATTTACCAATTTTACAAGTCTTAATTAATTGAATTTACGATATATTGGTTATCAGTACCCTTCCTTATCGCACTGGGCCGACCCCCCCCCCGCAATAATATCTCAGAAACTGTCGGGCCGATTTCGCTATTTTTTTTAAAAAATTGCCATTTATTTATTGCCAATTGCAATTTACCGGGTGCGGGAGAACTTTTGGCACTACACTAAAATCATTGAATGTAACCCTATATGAACTGATAAAAAAAATTTATGTTTTATTTCGAAAGAAGACCTATAGGTCTGTGAAACATTTGCTCGGTTCGACGTTGGGGCAGGAGCAGGACAGGTGTTATGCATTGGTTTGTGGCAGCACCTAAAAATTAGGAGTGGCCTGGTTAATGGCAGATTTTGCCAAGTTCGCTTACCCAGATCAAAACTGGTTCGCATTTCTCGAAGCAGAGCGTGAGCAACAAAAAGTTACAACACGTATGTTGTAGTAATTTGATGGGGCTATCCCATGCAAAAAGAAAAAAATCAATTTGCGGCAACTTTGGTTTTGAAAAAAAAGAAAACGTCGCAGGGTTAAGTTCAACCAATTTTTTAAACCTTGCATCTCTAACTTTAGATCAAAACTGGAGACCTAAAATGCAACGAAAAACACTGTTTTTAGTAAAAAAGGGGGTGCAATAATTGGGCTCTTTAATGTGATTGAAATTATTCCAATCGCATAACAACTGAGAAAGTTATTAGCGTGGACCCGAACCCGTACACCACTCAGACCACTTGTGTGAAAATGTTTAGGTTTTTTTTATAAAGGTCTCCCTCAGTTTAGTGGTGCACGATTGATTGAATATTTCTGATTTTTTTCTTGTACAGTACACTGACTTAGATCTATAGTTTTCCGTTTTGGTTTTTCAGATTCGCTTTAAAGTTGAGGGAGATCTGAAATACGGTCCATGGGACAAATTATAACAATGTTAGTCCTTGGGTTTTCCGAAACAACTTCTGATCCAACAATCTGAATCTCAATTTTAAAAGTGATTCGGATAGACAATAAAGTGGGCTTTCCAGTGCAAAAAATATTTTATCAATAGCACACACACAGTTCAGGCGAAGGCTTGCGAAGGCCAGTGCCAAAAGCTTTCCCGCACCCGGTAAGAGAGCGGCAGTGTTTCGAGTTTTTTATATTTACCCGCCGTTCGTGCACACTTTTCAATTCAAATTTCGATAATTTTTAACTGAATATAAGTAATTACTCCCATCTCCATAATACCAAATTAATCTTGACTTGATTTATTAAACAATTGCATTACAAATCTCCCACATTTCCATGACATCACTAGAACAATCGGCGTCCCGTTTCCAGTAAAAGTTTATTCAAGGTCATTGTGTTAGGTCTACCAACCTGATGTTGGGTAGTTAACAAGTTTATTAGACTGAAAGTAGTGATAGGTAGAGAAGTAAACTGGAAGAAAGGAAAGAAGTACAACTAGAACTAATAAAACACATGATTAAATAGTAAAGTGTTAACTATAGAAATGATAGTAAATAGCACAAACATCAGAATTACATACAAGTAATTAGCTGTGGCAGCAGAATAGGGTTAATAGGGTAGATAGACTCACTAAATAAGCAAGATACTAGTGAGTTAAAGAGCTATAATGATAGGATATGGGGACTTGTTGGGCGTGGTCCAACAATTGGATCCACAATATAATTTCTGCCACCCGTCCAAAACCGATTAACCAATCGAGCAGATATTTGCAAGGGCTGCTTTGACGTTCATTTTCCATCAGCGTTTTATTTTCAACGTAGACAATTTATTAACCGTCCCATAAATTAGTCAGTCTCGGGTTCCTTCTGGCAAGCATGTGAAAAAGCTACTTCCCAGAAAGCATATCACTCGCCCCATCCCATCCCTTTCGCAAGTGAATTTCTAGGCCTACTCTTTCTTTCTTTAACCGACCAGTCAAAACTGTCGGCCAATTCTTTCTAATTTTTTTAAGAACATGATGTTTCATCAATATCGGTAAGACGCAACAAGTTATCAAAAGTACAAATAATCCATAACTGAGTGAGATATTTCAAACAAATACATTTTCACTGTCTGTCTGTCTGTCTGTCTGTCTGTCTGTCTGTCTGTCTGTCTGTCTAGCTCTCTGGCTTTCGGGCTGTTTGTCGGTTTGCCGGTATTTCTATTCGTTCAGCCTAGTTTAACTTGCGACGTTCAGTTTTATCAAGGTCCGGCTTGGGGTGCCTGGTTCTTTCAACAGTCATGACTGACTTTTCACATTAAAATCCAAATTCGAAATTCGAAATTCGGAGTGGGGCTGCTCATGCAGATCACTTTTAATTCCTAGATGTAAAGGAAATGCTCCTTCGAGAAACAAGATAGACGAGCCGGAGGCGAGCATAATCTTGTATATTATATTACGTCGGGGATTATATACTGCATTACATTATTATGCATATATTATTCTGTCTGTCTGTATAACACCCACACAGTATGTACTTACGGAAGTGACTTATAGCTGCTGTGATTTAACTTACTACTCGCTATTAACGTATAATAACCCATATCATAATCTCTCGGCATTAAATATTTACAAAATCGGGCGGGTGGGCGGATGCACGAGTGACGTAAACATGTGAGGACGAAAGCATTGGCCGAGACGACTGGCATGACTGGCAACTTTGACTGACCATCCGCAACTGTCGGTGGCCGCAGTGCACCGTCACATTGGTACGTGCTAAAACTGCGACAGGCAGAACGTTTGAATCAATCCGAGCTTCAAAGGGACGGGAATACCGAATAGTGACCTTCCAGGGCGTCAAGAATTATGATTGCCATGCCAGACAGTCAATATACGCCCCCTGGACTGACCGTTCCTACGTGAAGGCGCGGTTCATAGCTCAGGCTCGTGATAAGACAGCTGAAAACAAATGCGTACCAAAACCGCCGTCCTTCTGCATTTCTGTCTACCCGTGTATTTCTCTCTTCCAGACCGAACGTTTGTGTCTTTCTGTCGGATGTTTTCAAGTGTTTCCTTTATCCTCCATCCTCGTCCCATTACACTCTTTCCGTCTTAACTCACCGTGAGTGTTTTTCTGCTATCCTTCGGAAAAACAGACCACATAGACGCGACCACCTAAGTTTCCAATATATCGAGAATCGCCAATTTTTAAATACAGCGGTGGGAAATTGGAAATATACAGAGTAGCTAAAATAATCAACTCATGTAAGCGAGAGCAGAGCCCGAGTATGCGTGGCATAAAATAACCATGTAGCCTATGGAGTTTATTCCATTATTCTACTGCTGTAGGGACAGCCATCGGCCTTAATCATGTGGCCTATGGAGTTTATTCCATTATTCCATTGCTGTAGAGACAGCGTGTGGGTGGCTATGGGCCTTAACCATGTGGCCCATGGAGTTTATTCCATTATTCCACTGCTGTAGGGACAGCCAGGGGCCTTAACCATATAGTATATGGAGTTTATTCCATTATTCTACTGCTGTAGCAGGAGGGTGAATGTACCTGTGGACCTTAACCATGTGGCTTATGGAGTTTATTCCATTATTCCATTGAGGATGAGTCTGTTTACTCACCACACGTCTTGCTTCACAGTTCTTGCATCAGAACTAACCACTGGAAATTTATATAAACTTGTGCCAGAACTCACCAAATCTCGACGGATAGACCGTTAAAGACAGCACGTCTACCGGAGCGTTTTCACTTCCAGCGGTCTGTTTCTCACGGCTCACCATTTGTTACTCTTGTTTTCATCTCCAGAAGAAAAGAAATATTCTTTTTGGGGGACGTCCCAAAAATGGTTACAGACGAGAATTCCTCAATATGTTGCAACTTTTCATTAATAAGGTGGACTCTTTATCCTGAAGCTAAAACATCTATCGGGTCGTTTTAGATTAGCAATCGATGCGATCGATGGAACGACCGAAAAGCTCAGTCAATTGTTTTGTGAAAACATAATTGATGCCTTAAGTTGAGGTTTTTCTTATTAGTATTGAGAACGAACAGATTTTATCGTTATTGAGAGCCAGTTCCTAAAGCTTTCAGACGTTCATCTTCGGCAACGCTCGAGCTTGATATACACTGTAGTCCGAAAGGTACACCTTTGGCCAGAAAAATTGGGACGCTCGATTTATCAAAAGGCAATGTGTTACTACAAGGCTGCAGGCGATACAAAAAAAGTGCTATGATTTGAGGCGGAAATAGTTGGCTACAAGATCACACTTCGTATTTGCGCAACAGATTGCATATGTGGTCTTGTGGCCAACTATTTCCGCCTCAAATCAAAGCAGCCTACGGCCTTGTGGTAACAAATTGCCTCTTGACAAATCGAGCGTCCCGACTTTTCTGGCCAAAGGTGTAGGGACGCCCTATACTACACTGGCCAATCATATGCGAGCACTGAATGTGATTACCCCGCCCATGACTCTGACAGACAGACAGACAGACAGACAGACAGACAGACAGACAGACAGACACACAGACAGACACACAGACACACAGACACACAGACACACAGACAAACACACAGACACACAGACACACAGACACACAGAAACACAGAAACACACACACACATTCACATTCACATTCTCGATTTCCAACCACAGTACTGCAACTTAGGTCTGATAATTTTATAATTAAGTCATTGAGTTTTCCTAATAATCAATTTTCATCTCAATTGAGCGGTTGGAAGATTAGTTGTTCTGGTTTCTCCATAGCTCGATCGTCTAAGCCGTTCAATTCAACTTTTTACTAGGGGTTTTCATTGCAAAAAAACCTCTGAACACCCGAGACTAAGCAAATGAATTCTGCAACGTGCATTAATTTCAAAATGATTGTACTAAACGGCAAAATAATTAAACCAGAACATCCTGAAGCTCCTCTCCAAAATATTGGCATTTTGTTTGCAGCAAGCCGCCATTATGCTTTGGTTTTTCAACCCCGTCACTTTTGCGGATATTCGTCAATTGACATTACCATGAAAAACAAATTTTAACTTTTTATGTTACTTATCAGTTAGTTTAGCATATGAGAGCATCAAATTTATCCGTGAACGTTTCATCAGGCAATTTATAGTAATTGTTTTGCGGTCTTGAAAGATTTTTTGGCGTTTACAATGGTAAATAATGCGAAATGGGCACTCATTCACAAGTCGTCTCGGGCTCACGGTAAAGCATTTATTACAAAATTGTTTTGCCTTCAAACAGTCGTAAATATGTCTCAAAATATTTATAAATTTTCGAACGCCGAAACAATCACGTCAGATTATAAAAAAAAACCACGAAAACTCAAAAGTTTGGGACACCGTTGAGAGCCAGTCATCTTCCTTTCTTCGCTTGCGGTCATAAAAAATCTCTAGAAAATGAAATGTTATGTTTAGGCATCTGTAAAGGTAGGGGTTTCCCTATCCATTCAGTGGTTAAGCCTAAAGATTGGCTGGCGGGTGTGTCCAGTGATCTACTCTAAAGTTAGTCCAGAAATGAAATCCGTACAACCTCTGTCTCAGAGGAAGTGTGTATGGTTGCTTGTATCTAGGCAAATCTGCACCTGGGTATGCAAGTACATAGGTACAGACATTTTGATAGGCACCATCCTTTTGCAGATGGTAATACAGTGTACCTAGCAACGCCTGTACCTAAGTACAGAAGCACTTAGGTACAGCCATTTTTATAGGTATACCTTGCCACGACTTTATCTAGGTACAGAAGTACATAGGTAAAGCCATTTCCGTAGGTGCCACCATATTGCAGACACTACCACAGTGCACCTAGCCACGTCTCTACTTTGGTACAGAAGAACATAGTTACAGCTATTTTCATAGGTACCACCATATTGCAGGTGGTACCACAATGTACCTAGCCATGTCTGTACCTAGATAAACTTCGATGGCATTAGCAACATAAGCACACGGACCTCCCGTACCCTTTGACCTGACAGTACTGTTCTTATACAGTATTTCCATAACTCCAACTCCATGAGGGCCCCCGGTACCCCTCGACCTGACAGTACTGTTCCCATACAGTATTTCCATAACTCCAACTCCATAAGGGTCCCCGGTACCTCTCAACCTGACAGTACTGTTCCTATACAGAACAATAACTCCATAACTCCAACTCCATGAGGGCCCCCGGTACCCCTCAACCTGACAGTACTGTTCCCATACAGTAACTCCATAACTACAACTCCATAAGGGCCCACGGTACCCCTCGACCTGATAGTACTGTTCCTATACAGTACAGTAACTCCATAACTCCAACTCCATAAGGGCCCCCGGTACCCCTCAACCTGACAGTACTGTTCCTATACAGTACAATAACTCCATAACTCCAACTCCATGAGGGCCCCCGGTACCCCTCGACCTGACAGTATTGTACCTTTACAGTAACTCCATAACTACAACTCCAGTAGGGCCCCCGGCACCTTGCGTCTGATCTTGCAGCAGCTTACGTACAATGTCTAGAAAGTGTGTCATAACTAGCCACTAGGTTTTTATATAAGCCTTGTGTCATCGCTCGCCAAGTCTCCAATAATCAGTTACTGGTTTTAACGTTTTCAATGCCGGCGGCCAGCGACAAATAGGAGAACCAAAAACAGCGTAGTCCCTCTGGCGAAAAACCACGATCTCGTTCCCTTCCGGTAGACGTCAACGGAAAAAGGCCCACCACTCATCCCAGGCCAGTACAGGATACACAGAGTCCCGACCCGGTTTTGACTCTCATAAAGACTACTCCGATGAGCAGCTACAGGCTGTGCTGCGGGTCAACAAATGCACCACATTATACCTGGTTCTCTTCATGGAGAAGGATTCCTTCTCCAAAGGGTCTTGAAGAAACAGCACCGGAAGTTGGCGCTGGTGCTGCATCCGGTTAAAAAAAAGGCTCCTGGTACGACATTTGTCAGTTAGTTTGTTTGTCTGTCTATTTGTCTGTCTATTTGTCTGTCTGTTTAAGTGTTTGTATGTCTGTCTGTCTGTCTGTTTGTCTGTCTGTCTGTCTGTCTGTCTGTCTGTCTGTCTGTCTGTCTCTAACCCGTAATTTTGCTGCAGAAACAATTGGAAAACGCCGCTGAAATTCTCGAGGAATTCCAGTCTCGACCAGTCCGACTGTCCGCCCGGCATCGGCGAACTCCATCGTTGCCTGCGGGAGCACCATAAACGCTTCTACAATCGCCTGGAAGAGGCCCGTAATCGGACTGACGACGCCGCACGCTGTTACTGCCTCGTCGAGAGGAGCTTCGAGTGGACTCTTAGCACCATCAACTTTATCTCACAATTCCGGCTCGACGCGAACGCTCCGTTGGAGCTGCTGAGCATCCAACTGCGACGGATGGAAGGGTACATCACGCAGGAATGAAGAAACTAAGACTAACCTAAAACTTCAATCAATCAATCATTTTTTCCTGACAGTAACATTAATTAAAACACTACGTGTCTACAGGAATGACTGTGCTGCATTACTAATTGTGAATTCAGTCTTGATTGTTTGATCAGTTGAAATACGACTCGTTCAATTAAGCAAAGCCTGGTATGAATAGAAGCCTGGTCATGCCGGTACAGCGAATTATATCAGTCACTGAAAATGAAATAAAAATTACTGTTACAGATTTCTTATACTTCTTTTGAAAGTGATAGTTTGAGGCTTATAAAAAAATGTTTATTCCTTGTATGTAAATGTAATAAATTAAATCAAATACGATTGTGAATAAACTACCAACAATCAAACAATAAATCATTGAGTCTACGAACAAGACAGCAGTGTGCTCCTGAAACTTTGAATTTTTCTCCGCCAAGACTAGAGTTCGCCGGCAGATGAAATTATTTTCTAAAATCTATATAATTTATATGCTATTTGTAAAACAAAATTCAGGTTGATCGGCGTAAGCGCTTCCGTTCCGATCCCTTGTAAGTTTGTCTCCTTTTTCTTTTCAGCTCAGCATTTAGCGGTCTCACCCTCTTTCTCCAGCTTTCACCTATCTTCTTTCTCGGCCTGAGCCTTCTCTCATCCCTCACCTACACCGAAACAGTCTACAACCTCCAGCAGTCCCTCAAGTACCACCACCAGTACTTGACCCGTAACTCGGACCTACGCTTCTACCTGAAAGACGACAACTATATCAAACTCACCAACAAGGAGATGCTGACGATCGAGACCAGCGTGGAGGAGCTTTACCTCAACAACCTCAAGGAGTCGTGTGTGCGTGAACGCGCCTACAAGGAGAACGTCATGTGGCGTGGCCGGCTTTATGGTGATCATAAACTCGTTAAAAAGGCCGGGAACTGGAGACACCATCGTGTGATACGCTCTCAAGGGCTTATAACAAATTGGCTTCAGTGTGATTTTTTAGTTATAACAATCTTTTCTGGATACATACATTAGATAGTTGCTTCGTTTTCATCGCTATTTCAAGGCGGAATTAGGAATTATTTGTCCGATCGTACGTGTGGCTGACCAGTGTTTTCAGACATTAGCTTTCGAGGAACCAATTGCGTGTTTCGGGATTACCCTCTCGACTTTGTGGTTTCTGTGTTGAAATTGTTGTTTTACGCTTGTATTCTGTGCTATAATTAACTAATTCACACCTCTTTAACATTGTTGATATCCGACGTATCTTTTGCATGTCGCCTGTACTCGATGAAATAGAGAAAACAGTTTCCTCTAAAATGTTGAGTGCTTATCACTCACAACTTCCGTTGGAATTAGATGGAGTACAGCTTTGCCGCGGTTACTTTCAGGGTCGCCAATCAGAATCCAATGGGCGACCCTCAAAGTAACCGCGGCAAAGCTATAACAGTAAATCGAGGAAGTTAGCGCATATCTTAAGCCAGGATTCTCTGTTTACTATGACTTTGTAGCAAGTGAGCTCCGCTGTAATAAATTGTGCAAATAACTTCCGGTCTTCCATATCGCTTTTCACTGCAAACATTTAAACTGCTAGGAGTAACCTATTCGGTCGAACTTTAATTCAGAGTTGTGGATACTAGCTAAAAAAAATTTCTGTTTTCTTTACCATTCTTGCCTGTTTGTAATGCCTCTTTATTCTCGATCTGTGTACTACATGGATCAAACATTGAACCAATCAATCCATGGATAAAGTCATGGATGAAAACGGGGAGGGGGAAGACGATATTGTTTTCACAGACAGCGATGGTTTGAAATATTTCTGTCGTCCTAGCGGTGAATCTCAGGTTCACCCACATAGCGGTATTCACCAAGTGAACGTGTTTTACTGGACTCCTGATCTTGTTCCCCGTGAAGACCTTACCAGAACATGTGCGTTAAAAAAAATTTCGGATTTCGAACCAAACGAAACCAGAACTGGAGAATTAAAAACTCTCTTACAACTCAAGCATAAGCACGTTATTCGGTACTTTGCTGTTGGTATCACGACTGATGACAAGTACTGCGTAGTCATAAAATTCTGCAGCGGCAAGACGCTTACCGAATTCATCGAGAGCAACAAAATGCATTGCTCAATTGAAGTCCTTGTCGACTACACGTTTCAGCTGGCTTCCGGTCTTCGTTACCTTCATGAAAACATGAAGTTTATGCACGGATAATTAGCACCCGCAAGCATACTGATGAAAGACTCCATGGGAAAAAAATAAAAATTGCTAATCTCGATTGCGTATTCCAGCGCAACTCTGGTAAATCGTCAGAGGAGCAAACGGAATTTTTTCAATTTTCTACATTTGATTTTGGCTGCTCTTGTTTCACGTCACCAGAAATGATATCGTGGCTGTTATACAGTGACGAGAGCAGTCGACAACCTCCAAGCTCTTCAACCGACGTATGGAGCCTGGGGTGCGTGGTCTAGGACATGTATTTAGTGCGAGAAGGACGGCCGGCATTGCAGCTCGGGGGCGTTATCCCTAACACTATTCGTGAGCACGCACGTGAAGGATTTCCTCTAATACCACAAATCTCAGAAGATATGCCAGATGAACTGAAGGTTCTGGCCTGTCATTGTCTAAAAGTCAATCCAGACGAACGTCCGACCGCAGCGACCTTGCTGAATTACTCTGACCGCGAGTCCTTGGTGCTGAAAACATTTGACCTTCGAGAAATTACGGCAACGGCCATGGTTCATGATGGGGATAGAAGCTTTCGTACATTTATATACAAATTTAGAGACTGCTTTAGCGAACTAGAGTTTGGGTTTTGTGGTATACCCGCTGGCTACGCTCACCGTTTTACGGCACATGCGGATTTTAAATTCATTTACAAGGTAGACGCATTTTATTTGGATGATGGTAAACCCATCGAGAAGCAGCCCGGAAATCAAGCGTTTAGACTGCTTTTTCAATCAGTACGCGACGAAAGGTCAGAAGGATAAAGATCTCTACTACAACTGAAGCATCCAAACATTCTTCAATATATTGTTGTCGGTTACGCAATGGAACACAGCATTGAAGGCAGCCATTATTGCCTACTCATGGAGTGGTGCAGCGGGATCACATTGAGAGACTTTATCGAGCGCAACCCTACACACTGTTCTACCAAACGCATCGTCAAATATACGACTCAGTTGGCATCCGGTCTTCATTACTTGCATGAAGAAAATAGTACAACTAAGTTTGTTCATGGAGACATCACATCTTACAGCATCATAATGAAGGAGTCCACGGGCGAAAGCGTTAAGATTATTGACATCGAAGGAGCATTTCAACAACCATGTGGCCTGAGGCCGTCAAAGAAGCAGTTTGACGTGGAGGGATCATATTATTTCATGTCACCAGAAATGGCGGTGTGGCTTCACTGGTTTCGAAATGTAACTCGATCACCTCCAGACTCTCCAACTGACATATATAGTCTAGGGTGTGTGGTCATGGACATGTATTTCGCGAGTTAAGGACAGGCTTTGTGGCCGGATCACGATTATGAAAGTATTTGTTTCGCTATGAAAAGTGAACATCCTTTAACACCTCGTATGCCGGAAAAATTGCCCGATGAGCTGAAGGTTCTGGCCCGCCAATGTTTGCAGATTAACCCAAGTGATCGTCCAACCGCAGCGACCTTGCTGAAGTACGCTGACCGAATGTTTTTCAAAAGTGCGGAGGAGGGGATTCAGTATTACTCACCTACTTCAAAGAAACCGCTTGATAAAATTGGTGCATTCGGAGTTGTGCATCGAGTTGATGCTTTTTCAATTGGAGCAGATCTCGTTAATCAAAGCAAGCGACACTTGGCGTTGAAACCTTCCATCAAAAGAACATTTTCTGAACATGTTCGCCTCTCAAGTTTAATCTAGAATCGATTGATATCCTCTAATATTGGTATTTTGGTACCTTCCATTTTTTGTCAATCAAGTTTCCATTTAACCCTCTGGTTGCCGGGTGTTTTAAGTATACGGGTAGTGCTGGGTCAGCTAAAGTTGGCTTAAAAAGGGAAAGTACCTAACTTATATGGTTAACATGAGGAGGATTCATTTGGCATTTTCCCTGCTCGGTTAGTGCCGTACCGTCAGACGGCGTTGTTGTGCCTCCACACAACAACCTGACACCAGCTGACATTTTGCCAATAGGGAATCAAAACATCCCTACGCTTAACTCTCAGACTGGATTCCAGGCTGAACACTGTAATAAGCCTGTAAAGAGGCTGAAATCAGACTGTTTATAAGCTGGATGCGCCCAGCCTGTCTTTTCGTTGTAATGTAGCCTAGAATACAAGCTATATTTTCGAAATTTTTTCGCCCCGTGCAAGACAGTTTGAAAGTTCCCAACTGACGCGGGAGGTTAGTTCCGTGTGCAGACCGCGTGGTTTGGTTTGAGACTTGGAATTCAGTTGAGACTTGTCTTGCTTCGCCTGGCGTTGAAAAGGTTAATCTGCTGTTTTTGTTCTCTTAAACATTCATGGACATCATTTCATTTTGCGTAAATTGCGACCAATTAGTCTGTTATCGAATCATGTGAGTTTTAGTATTATGAGACATCAGAGGATTTGTGTTTCCGTTTTGTTGTTGTTGCTGTGTGGAAGCTGGCTGGATCCAACGGCGTACAACGTATCGCCTTTGCTTGCTCGGTATGTCAAGTTTCCATTTAAAATTTCAATCTTTAAATTGCTGATATTATTTTAATCTTTAAATTGCTGATAAGATTTTAATCTTTAGATTGCCGATGCGGACACGCCGGCAGTGAAAGTGCAGATTGTGGAGCCGGAAAGCGCGAAAAGTGGCAAGGCTACGCAGGCGAAAGAGATTGTGAGGACGCTGTCGACCTCGAATAATCTTTTAGGTTCGTGTGAAAATTTATTGATTGATCAGTTGATCGACAAGTTCTTACTGGTGATTTTTGGATTGTGCTTGGTTGGTTGATTGATCGGTTGATTGATGAGTTTGTACTGGTGATTTTGAATTGTGCTTGGTTAGTCGATTGATCGGTTGATTGATGAGTTTGTACTGGTGATTTTGAATTGTGCTTGGTTAGTCGATTGATCGGTTGATTAATGAGTTTGTACTGGTGATTTTTGTAGTGTTTAGCTAGTTGATTGATCGGTTGATTGACGAGATTGTACTGGTGATTTTTGTATTGTTTGGCTAGTTGATTGATCGGTCGATTGACGAGTTTGTACTGGTGATTTTCGGATTGTGCTTAGTTGGTTGATTGACTGCTATTTTCAGCAAAGATTTCGGATTCAGTGTTTGTAAAGATACGTGCTTTTTGTGTTTTTTTTACAGATCGCTCTGCAAGCCTACAACAGAAATGGGATCTCATATCTCTTCCGCTTGACTTCCCAAACTTTGCCAGCCTACCGCTTTAGCTCGTTTCTCGATCTAATATGTTGGCACTGTTGGTTTAATACTTTTGTTTTCAATTTGAATCTGGCCTGGGCGAATTACCGGAAATTAATCGATCATTTTCATTGGTCTATAAAAGACACGCCCATAGGGCAATGCAATTTTTAATTGGTCGAATCGCTGAAAACAACAGGGTGGAAACCAGCTTGGCATAGGGCTGACCCGTGCCAAATTTGCATAGGGACCCAGGCTGTATCCAGCCTGCCTTCCAGCCAGGTCAGTCAGTGTCGTATATAGGCTGGAAGTTATGGAACATTCCAGTCTCTTCATTCAGCTATTTTGACTGAATTCCAGCCTGTTTTAACATAGTCAAAACAGGCTGCATCCAGGCCGGAACCAGTCAAGAGTTATCCGTAGGGATCTTCCTAGTGAGTTCAATTTTTTCATTCCGCTCTCGATTGCTTGTTTATTTCATTTTCAACTGAATTTCATTGGTATGGTCGTTGGCTAGGACCCTTTTTAATTTCGAAGCCCGGAATTTTTTTTCAGCACGCACCGCAAGTTACTATACATGCCATTTAAGTTTAAGCCAAGTTTGGCTTAATGAGTTCTCACCACTTCCGAAAGTTTTTTTTAAAAGTTGTTTTTACTTTATATTTTACGGTTCTGTTAGAGGATCAAAACAAAAAACCGTATCAAAAAAGTGCAAATGCTCGATGAGCAAATGGAGTTTCAAGGAAGAATTAAGCCAGTGTAAGCTGACCGGCACTCAGAGGGTTAAACACGTTATCTTATAATGAACTTTTTTTTCAGATTTTCAACTCCATCTTAATTGGCGCGCAGAAAACGCAGTCTGAATGCGGATTAGTTCCGTCGTGGGAATTTACGTTCTCGTTCTATCATCTTTGAAATTGTCATTCATTTCCCCACAATATGAACACACTCACACCCCTTTATGCTGACATACCTGTTTTTGCTATATTTTGGTTTGCACTAGTTTGTTCACATCATTGGCAAACATCTAGACACGCTTGTTTAGAGCCCATGCAACTCTATCTGTACCTATTTATCTGCCAATCTATCGTAAGGTTTTCTGTAACTTTATTGATTAACTCATGAAGGAGGTCTAACCAAGTGTATCTACCAGAGTTTTCTTCCTCCTTCTTTCTCTGGATCATTATTGATGCGGTTGTACTAGTGTTTGCCAGATTTCTTGTGTGGGAATATACAGTGGCACAGTATATAAATACTGGATGCTGCACCGTACGGTATCGTGTCCAGTCTATAAACTTATTTCATTTGAATTGCATCTCCCAACTGCATTACAGTAGTGTATATTATGCAGCATGCATCACTCAATGTTAGGGTAGCGAGAACCCTACAATACAAACTTTGTCTCTTCAATATCTCAGAGCGACCGGCGAACAGCACAGCAAGACTTCAGTTCGTTTTCGCTAATTTCTCCAAGCAATAAAACATAAGTAATAATTTCAAAATAATCAGACTGATCGATCATCCAGCAAGTTTTTCCGCACGGTCGATTGACAGAGTTCACTGGAATGACCTGCTCTGTCTACAGTAGTACTAACATATCATCCGTAAACACTTTCATTACTTTTCTGTTTCGTATCATCTAAAATCGGTCCAAGAGTCCGATTTGCAGTCGGTCAATTTCTTGATGGAATTTAGTTTTTTTACAAGGGGTATATAAACTTTAAGGTGTCACCCCAGTAAGTTAGTATGTCATTAAATCTTAATGAAGCACACATTTTTCCAATGCTCCGTTAAAATCTCACACAATACAGTTTATGGTAAAACCTGCCCATTGAAATGGGCATTTTAAATCAGCAGTTATTTTCCTTTCTTTTGAGCCTGGTCTTCTCTGTGGTTGGAGTTACAGGCGTAATTCCCTTTCGGGCAGACGATTCCACTCTCGAAACAGTTGTTTTGACGGGGATTGTAACAGGTACTGATTCCGCATAACTGTTGACCCATTGGACAGGTGGTAGCCATTAAAAGTTATGCAATTCATACATGGGAAGTGAACGTGACACGCCAACACCAGATTTAAATATGGCATATACAAATACTTACTTTCATATTCCCACTCCGAGCGTGTTGTGGTTGCTGTTGACAATGAAACAACAATTATTTAGTGATGTTATCCCTGAAAGTAGGCACTACTAAAATTTTGCTTTGGCCTGGATTTTATTTAAGAAATACTGGTTGCGGTTTTAATATAAGGACGTCGGAAGATTCTAGCCGTATCAATTTGGACAATAAGTTGTCGATTTCGCAAGGACGGAAGTAAATTGCTTTGACACTGGTTTTTTAAAATATAATTTTGAATTGATTCTCAACAGCTGCAAAATATTTGAAATTCAGACGGCGTATGTTACGTGTAATAATTTAGCGTCGTTGGGAAAGTGCACGTGTCTATAGCTCCGCCTTTAACATTATTACTATGTTTAAAATGATGCCAATCTATTCCAAATTAAGTTTGTATGAGAGCATTGTCAGAAAAGTCGCCCATCTGGTTGATTTGCCGATTGACAGTTTTACCATGTGCCCACTTCATTTTACTCCTCCCTTCAAATGAATACTGCTCCGCCCCCATGCAGATGGAAAAATAGGTCACCACTCATTCGATAGAGAGTTCATTTTCTGTCGTTCGGTGTCGATATATTTTGGTGAAACGGCGGTTTATTGACGTTTTTTCGTCTTTGCTCCAGAACACCTGAACTTCCGAAAGTCCCTAAACCCAATTTTACTCAATTGTCTCACAATATTTGTGTATAACTTTTTCAGTTTACTTAATGTCAATAGAAAACCAAATTTGTTGCACTTCTGTATAATTAATAAAAATTTTCCCGTCAAAATGTAAAGAAAGGAAATCTGATGACACATGATTTAATAAAATAACGCAGGGAAAGTTGTCTTCCCTGAAACTTGGGCGGATAGTCCGCAGCGTCTTTCTGCTCTGATTTTGTCTTACTTCAAATAAACCTTTAAATGATATAAAAAAATTGTACAAACTATCCTTGATTGGAACAATACAAGGTGAGCTGGGTGAAGGTTGATTGGAGAGAATCACATTCTTAATACTAAAACAATAATCCGACCCTCACAGAACTTGCAAGAATACGCCTTCGTCTTCAATTGGGTCTGAGAAAACAGCTGGCGCTCTTTTCGTACAAACTTGACGCTAAAAAATTTGCCGTAAAAGCATTCAGTGAAAAGATTTTTCAACTGGTGTGGGATGTAACTGAGGCAATTTCTAAATTTGGGTGTTGCGCCGCAAGGCCGAAAAACGTCAACCAACCACAGTTTCCCCGGAATACGTTGACACTGAACGACAGAGAAATGAATTCTCAATCGAATGAGTGGTGACTTATTTTTCCATCTGCACGGGGAACGGAGCGGTGTCCGTTTGAAGACAAGAGCAAAATTAAGTAGACACATGTACAAATAAAAGGTGACAAAACGAACCCTTCTGATGTTTTCCAGGCTTACAAGTTTATACATCCAATCATAAATCTGATACAGGAAAGCCACTCTCCATTCGTCAGCCAAAGAATGAATAAGCAGGACTTGAAAATCTCGTTCTTTCCTGAACGCGCGCTTTGATTGATGACTGCTACACGGCATAGTACTGCAAACTAGGCAGGAAGTAAGCCACGTGGGATCATGGGTTACTGTAATACATTTCTAAATTTTATAGCGAGCACAAAAGGAAAGAATATTATTACCACTGTAGTGCCACACCCTCACAAACTATCAGATTAAGCACCATAGAAGACAAGAGACGAGAGAGAAACAAGATAGCTAAAGGTTACTGTACTTCCTCGATAGATAGCTACAGCGCACGAGCTGTGGAACATTAAATTGGTCCCCCTACTCGATAGCGTGTGCCCTACCTGTACCGGGCAACATTACGTCACGTGACCCGTGCGTTGTCGCTATCTATCGAGAAAATACAGTAATGGAATAATAATGGAAGTAGCTAATGGAAGATGACAATTGAGATATAATGATACTAAATGATATAGCTAGTCGCAATATTCCCTCCTACTTAAGAAACAATAAGAATATCTAAAGCTAGCAGGGCAAGTATTAGGTCCGAAAACTGGCTGATACTGCATGATAACGTAAAACTTGACCGGTCGCTGAGCGGCCAAAACCGTCAATACGAAGAACTAGGTGGGGTGGGTGGGAAAAAAATTATAGTCCGAAACGCGAATGAAGGAGGGAACTAAAAGTGAACAACACAACAGCCCCAGCGAAGTACGAGGGCTTCTAAATAAGTAATGTCACTTGCATTTTTCCCAAGAGTTTGTCATGCATTGAAAACAATTAGGTCCTGTTTCTAGTAGCTCAACCTCAGTTGAGTTATAGAAAACTAATGAATCAAGTAGGTCAGTTAGGTAAAGAATAAATAAATCGGCTCGGGGAAAATACACATTCACAGACACAGAGGAGGATGTGTGTAATATGTGCGTTTTCATCGGTTCGAAAATGCGCGCTCTCGCGCGTTCTGAACTAACATCCCACGGTCCCTCCCCTGCATAAACATCATTAGGACAACGAGCTGCAGCTCGTACAACCCGTTTGACTGCATAACTATTTTCTGGTTCGATCACCAAAAGTTTAACTTTTTGTGCCTGTTTTTCTGCGTGTTTACGAGTTTCTCTTGATTGTTGGAGGGAGAGTATGTGTTTTTTCCGACTAATTTCTCGGATTATGCCGGTCGCTTTAAATATAAATTTGATTTTAGGTTATTATGGGTTATGTTTCCGGTTGTCAGCGGAAGGACAGCCTGGCTGGCAAACTGGACGTCTTTCGGCGGAACACAAAAAGGGACGTCATGGTGAGCGAGCACGAGCGCGGTTACGGACCATCAATTCCTAGACGATTTATATGGGTTTCTCTTGCTCTGTGTGGGTAATAGAGCGTGAGGGTACATATAAGTACCGCAAGAGGGCGCGTTTATAGTGCAGTCCAAAACACGCGGAAACATCTTCGATATACAGAAGGGTTATCCAGCTAAGTTGAGCCGGTATGAATTTTTTGAAATCGTGCGTTCAGCTGAAATTGCAGCAGTCATCCGCAATCTGAGATCGATAAAACCATTGATAAGACATTCTTTAAAGGCAAAATTTGTTTATCAGTGATGGAAAATAAAAAGTAATTGCATTTGAGATCACGATGGGCATGTTTCAGAAAATCGAAACGGGCAATTTTTCAGTAAAACGAAGATGCCCCCGTTTGACTTCAAAATTCTCTCATGAATAGCAAATAGTTTTGTGATAACGAATAAATGTTGTGGCTAGAGAAAAAGATACGCTGGTATGATTACGGGGTGGAAGTCAAAAACAACGAGGCCGCCATCTTTAATGCATATGGACTGAAAAGCAAGTAGTTCACTTACGAGTGCAATTTGTGTTCACTACTCTTTCACGGATACAAGAAGACCAAGCCCGGTATACGTTAAAATAGAGAAATAAAGGTTGTCGCATCAGGAAATCTAAGAACAAACCACAAGGCGCAACATCACTTCTGAAAAGCTCTTGTTTCGAGGAGCGGCAGGTCCATGCTTGACCTCAGGCTGACAATGTTGGAATAAAACAGCAAAAATCACTTTCTAGTGCTCAGAAAGCATATGTTTGATAATAAAGGCTTGAAAAGAAAATACGTCACGGGAACACACAACGGATGGGGTTTGAATGTGAAAAAATTTGCGGAAACAAAAACAGTGTGGACCAATCAAAATCAATATGAATCAATCAAAGAATGACAGCTATAAAATCGGCTCAACTTAGATGGATAACCCTTCTGTACTTCAATCGGAACAAATGCGTGATTACGTTGTTCCCTGATCCTGATGTTTTTTGTCTATGTGGTCAAGCGACTTTCAAATATGTAGGATCCAGTTGAATGTCATCAATGAGAGGGTCTTCTTGAGGCCAACAAAATTGTTTTGCCTTTTCAGTCAGGTTTTGATAATACGGAATACTAATGCAAGTGGGTGTCAATACTAACTAGCGCAGAGATTAAACAATTGTTCATTTGTTTACGAAATCCCAAAACCTATTAAAATAACATATTGTTGCTAAATTTGACTTGCAGAGGACCACTTCAAGAAACCTTTTTTATTTGTTTATCCAACCATCGTATTGTCGAAATTAGCAATTGGCGACGCTGAGATTGTGCGCGGTCGAAATAGGCAGCTACCGGGGTGGGGGGGGGGCTGCCACAACTGTTGCGTAGGGTTCCAGGACGGCTCCAAATCCTTGCCAGGTGGCAGCAAAGTCAATCCACGGTACATGGTCGATATCAAGTCCGTATATATCCATCCTACTGCCCCACGGACTTGGGTACTTCAAATGACTCGTATTCGGAAATGCTCACTGCATAACAGGGTAAGAATGCAGTATAAGGAACCCATGTTAAAAAAATACAATGTTTGTTTCGGTGTTTCGGTGTTGCGGTCCTTGTCTGTTTCTGTTTCATCAAAACCCATCAAATGATAATGGCTTTTGTTTGTTTTGCGGTCTCAGTGGGAAGCTTCGAAACACCGAAACAAACGTATGTATGTGCCAAAAACATAGGCTTTTTAACATGGGTACCCTATTCTGCATTCTTCCCCATAAGAGGACCACATGGGGCGCGTCTCAAATTTGTATCTAAACCATAACTAGCCATAACGTAATCGTATCTCTTGTGCGGTTTGAATATGAGATGCTCAGAGTTTCGAGCTGTTTCACAAAACGCGTACCGAAGTTTCGGTACGGTATACAGCACCCATACCAAACCATAGCGCATGAGTTTTGAGCAAAACTCTGTCTCAGATTTAAACTCTATCCTGCCGTAACGAATCAACTGATTAGTTTCCTTAGATCAATCCACCAATCAACCGGACTGACGTATGGGAAATCTGGTAAGTTTTCTCCCTTACAATACGAGGCTTTGGAATTTACAGAGAGCTAATTTCTTTCATGAAATAACAGAGGATTAGTTCAATCACCCTATTTAGTTGTGTCTCCAGTCCGTTGTTTCGACAGAATTCGCCGGTTTCGGGAAATGCATGTTCTAACACACAATCAAGGACAAACGAATCACCTCATCAAAAAACATCTCTCCGCAAATGATTAATTTCGACGCCTGTTTATATGTTTCTTAAAGGAAGCGCAAAAATTATTATAGCTACATTTATCTTCACAGACAAATTTAATCAACAAAATGTGGAAGTGGCAATCGGCTGTCGGTTTCCATGCAATCACCAACGAGATATCCCAAAACCCACTTCCCACAGGTATTACACGAAAATACAGCCAGAAACAAAGGAAAACTAACGTAACGAAAAACAAATTTAGTTTAAAAACAATTTAAAACTAATTTCGAATTGACAGGTATGACCAAAAAACAGTCTGGCAAAGGAGGGCGGAGTTATGGGTAATTTCTTGACTCCTACCAGCAAGTTTTAATGATCACCTAGATCCGTCCCCACGCATCTAAGCGTTTTTGCTCATTTTTATACCAAATCAGCCTTCGCCAACAGTTCGGACGTTTTCAGCGGGGACGATGGCCTACCCAGTAGACTACCAATTTCGTTTTCGGTGAACGGACTTAGCTCATCATCCGGCCAGGTAAACTGAACAAGAAATATAATTTCAAATCTGCCGCTGAGGTTAGTTGCTGGTAAATGGTGACGCTGTAGGAAATAGTATTGAATATTATTGGATGTTGTTTTCTCCACAGAGCTGCAATATTTCGATCACTACTTCGATCCGCCTACTTCAAAGAAGAGGACAAAACTCCTACTGCGAACAGACCCTCCGCTATTTCGCGACAGTCCGGCGGAAATCATAATGTTTCTCCTACTGCTTCCACATCAGAACAGGCGATTGACGTTCCAATTGCCTCATTCAACTTCACGGAAAAATCCGAAATACTTAGCAAGATCGTAATGGGCATTGCCTCTCACGATTTGCTTGAAAATATGGCTATCTCAAACTAGAATCTTTTAACATCGATTTAAACTGCTTATCTAGTTCTAACAGCGACCAGCTCGCTATTTGAAAAATTCGATTTCGTCTTCCGTGCATCACTGACCGCTCAGTATGATATAACTGGAAGGGTCAATCTCGCAGCCTTTGGTAAGAACCAGTCACCACCAACAGCGGCATATTTAGTACATGTTCGACAAGCATTGTCATCAACAGCAGAAGATATTACTCAATGTAGGAGTCCCAGACCGTCTTATTAAGCTATGCGCCGCCCTCAATGCTGAGCAGATGGTAGGCCCAGTCGGGTACACCTTTCAGTACGCTGGAATTCACGGTTAAATAGTTGTCTTATAGCACGATAGTACAGTTTTCGATAATTGGTAGTTTGTTTTCTTGTGACCGGGAGCACGATTGGCCAATGTTAAGGTAGCGATTCGGCTCAACCGTCCGTTTTTGGATTGGGATTCCCGGAAGAGATTACAGTTTCATTAAGCATTACGCCGGAAAAGGATAAGTTTCGATAGATATGAAGCGGACCTTCGATACTTGATGCTGCTCAACCCCACGATAACTTAATTTGAGCCAATCTGGGACGCAGCATAAGATCCTGACTTTGCCACACTTTACCCTAAAGATGAGACGTCGATGCGCGACATTAATTTCTAACACCCTTGACAAATCAAAAAGCTGCATGAGGCAAACCCTATATTTCGGCTCACGTCCAAATCGCTTTTAAAAAGGCTCACTCATAGGTTACCCCATGATGGCAGGTTCTTGTTTATTGATTTACAGGGTGCTATAGTATACTAGGATATAGTATAGAAATTAAGAAAGCAAGCACCTGACTACATATGAGTAGCCAATTTGTGAACAATGTTGAGGGCGAGCCGAAATGCAGACTTCACCTCATACTATATTAATTTTGACTTTGACATGTGACTCATATGACTTTGCGTTTACACTGAATTAATAAAGCATAGACGATGCCATTGATCTTCGCCGGAACTGAAGACTCACTGTGTGGCACGGCAGAGAAGGTTTGAAGTCGATAAACTATGTAGCTAGTGCTATGTTTCACTAACTTGGGGTGATTTTCGTAGGGTTCGCAAAGTGTCTCCTCAGTTTGTTTAAGTCTCTTCCATAACAGCATAATTGCTAGTGGCACTAGTGAAGGATTCCCCCGCGCTCCGCAAGTGGGGGGCGAACACTTTTATACTTTTTACAAAAAAATTGCCAAGCCCCCCGGCAGGTTTGCCATCCCCTCTGGGCTGACCTCGATCGGCCACTGCATATTTGTGATGATTTTTAAACTTTATGTGATTGATTCTATTTTCCTTGAGTTTCACAATAACAATGGCGATTTATAGAAATGCACTACATGATTGTGTTGACACTGTCAGTGTCCCATCCCAAATTAAAATTAGAATCGACTGGCCTCACCCAAATATTTTTCTAATATAACGGGGCTACGTTCTGCCAATTCTAGAAAGCTTCGCTCGAATTTTTTGCTCCTGAGAACTACTCATAGCTCCACCCCTTTACATCCAGAAAATGTTTAATTGATGCCTATGATTATAAATAAACTTCGGGATGGGCTTGCGTCAAGAAAAACATTAATGCACTTCTATAAATCGCCATATTTTCAGACAAATCAAGGAAAATGGAATATTCCAGTATTTCTTCGAATTTAAAATTTCGCCAAAAAGGTTCTCGGGAGCATCACTGACGAACTTTTTTTTGTAAATCATAACTATGGCACTGACTTGGGCAAGAACGGAGATTTTCCCTCCAGATCTATGTGGGTTTTTTTCACAAATACTTATTTATATATCGTGATTTTACATTCGAAGTTTGAGCTGGAGATCACATCTCCGGCTTAAGCAAAAAACAAGGAGGAAAAAGACTTCCCGCGTCAATTTGTGCTTTGGGCCAGGGCTTGATTGATTGATTCAGCAACAATTATGAAGTTTCAAACTTTTTTTATCCCAACCAATATTGTCCAGAACGTAAACCTTTTTTAGATTTATTAGAGGTTTTCGGTAAATTATAAAAAATAAATAGAAATTTTTCCGACCAAGAGGAACACGGTAAAAAATTAGTTAAAAGAGACAGAGACTTATTCGAGCCGACCGAAACTCGGCATTATTGGAGCAAATGACGGAGTGACTCGATCCAAAGTCCATTTTAACAATGACCACTCGCTCCTTAGATAATTATGTTATATAAACCGATATTATTGTTCTACTTTGCCGATTGCGTACAAGGCTCTGCTCTGTTAAGACCATTACACAGTGGTATCAGGTTTGAGGGGCCAGCACAAGTTTGTTCATTACTTAAAAGTGCACATCATTCAGGCTACATATTTGTGGCGCCTCTTTTGTCTTCCTATCTCATGAAAGTGGAGATAGTGGAAGCTGTATTTTTGCTTTAGTATATAGACTGATGATAACCAATCGTTTGGCTTACCAAAAAGAGCAAACACAGCGACAGCGGGCGGTGAAGCAACGGCCACAGCGCTATGCGAAGTGGAAGGCGGCGCAACGCCGAAAACAGCAATTGGTCAATATCATCATCATTAAAACCATGCAAGCAGGACTTAACCAACTTGTGAAGATGAGTTTTTTGAAAATCAGTCAGTCGGGTTTTTCAAGTACCGTATCAGCTTCAATTTTTAGAATTTTTTCTAATGGGGTACTGAGTTATTGGAAGGATAAGGTACTGAATTAGGCAGTTACGCGTTCCCTTTTTTTCGAGGCGAGCCCTCACAGACCTTGTCCAAACATCTTAAAAATATACTCTCTGGCCCGTTACTCGAAATTTCGAACAAACAAAAAATAAATTTTTAGAACATTAGAGCTAAATAAAGAGTAAGAAAATTAAGAACCTACCGTAATTGGGGTTTTCTGCTCTAATAACTGATATTGATAATGCTTCTTCTTTGGTGAAGTTATAATAAACGACTGTTTCGATGGAAGATTTGACCACGTCCCACTGCCTCCGTCAACTACTTCCGTGAGCTTAATAACCGACAGCGAACCGCCGGGAGTGGGGAGAGACAGCTGCAAGTCAGAAAAATTACCTATCGAGGAGACATTGTTAGGTTGCAATGAGTTAAGGCTACTTTTTCGCCCTGTGCAATGCACTCATATTCCACCATGGTTCCGCCCTGGATTTCCCCCAGATATTTTGAAAGTTTTTCAACTGACGTGGGAGGTTAGTTCCGCGTGCAGATTGCGTGGCTTGGGTCCGACTTGGTTTCAAACTTTGCGTTAGACTAAACTTGCCATGCGTCGCAAATCAGATTTATTGATATTGAATCAGATAGTTAAAACCAACCGGTTCCACGAAAAATTCGGAAAAGTTAAAAACTAATTAAAAATGTTTGCACAGTAGAAACTAATTGACACAGACAAATGTCCTGAAATAGCACAGCAGAATCGGGAATAATAGTTATAATCTCAGCTCGACGTGCATCGCGACTCGTAAGCGCCGTGTTTACGGTTTTCGGTATCTAGGCCGTGTGTCCTGTGCCGGATCATTTGGCGGTACAACGTAAAAAAATGTCCGCTAGTAAAAATGTCCCTCGTCAGCTCTGTTTTGAAACGTGCTTTCCAGAGCTTTCGGACGATGCATGTTTTGAAATACTCAGCAAGAACCTTTTACTGCTTTTCCCCGCACGCGATGCTTTTGCGGCAAAACATTCCTGCTTCTTTTGGTTAGTTTAATTTCTTAACGTCGCATTGCACCGGAGATAACTCTCCGCTCGAAGCAGCGACACTTTCTCAATAGAAAACCCCAAGAAGCAGACATATAAGGGAGCAGAAAACAGTGAGCAGTAAGTAGAGGAGAGTAAGGCTGAGGGGCGAAAGAGAAAAACGGGCGCCAGTACTAGCACGTACTGAAGGTTTTTGCTGAGTCCCGGCATCCGCAGTCATGTGATCGGGTGACAGGGATCCTCCATCCCCGGCAGTGGCCGAGGTGGTCGACAGTAAGTTCTGCTGATGAGCTGGACGTTGGGGAGGGCCCGACCCGTTCGTGCCGGTACTGACGCTGGGCGTTTGGCTAACATGTTGTTTACTTCGCCAGTACAAGAGCGTGTGGGTGGGTTTGTCTGCGGTAACAGTTAATTTCGGAAAGGTGTTACCCTTGACTAGTGGGTGATGCACCAAATCAATTTCCGAATCCCTGAGCCCATATGCCTCTTCGATCGCAAAAACAATATCTTGATTTCGAAATAATAATGCTACATGCGGTGCAGAAGAATTGTTCCAGTATTTTGAATCGAAAGTGTCAACGTTTTCCAGACCTTTTCTTGCAGGGCTGTGTATGACATTCCTCACAGTGTTACATTCTGCAACTCTGGATTGGTGGTCAGCCGTAACTAACGGCGAGTCGATCTCTAGAATATTTTGTGCTCCTGTCCAGAATACCCATGCTCGTTTGCGACTCTTGCCATCCAGCCAACGGCAGCACGTTAGATACCCAAATTCAAACCCGTCCGATAAAAGTTTGGAAGTATGTTTTCGCCGTGAATGTTTTTTCGTTGATGTCATCTCAACGTGCCTTATGACATTTTTATATGACTTTTCGAGGTACAAAAATTTTTGACAATCCTTCGGTAGATCGGTCAGTACGACTGCCCACTCAAACTGCGAATAATCCTTCCGTAATAATTCAGCGAGACGAGATGCTGAACAATTAGGAGAGCGAAGCTCGGAATAGACCTTGGCCCCAAGTTCGAAGCAGCTGGCTGCATCTGGCGCTCCACAGTGGCTGTGATCGGGACACGGGTCTATCAAAAATCGAGACTTCAGTGTGGTTAATTCGCGTTCCATTTGGACTTGCAGTTGGTGATTGTCGTGATCCAGCTGGCGCAAGGTACGTGAGTGGATCTCACGTATTTCATTGAAATCGATGTGGCTAACTGACAAATTACCTAATAAAAAAGCAATGCATTCCTCCGTGGAATTAGAGTGCCATTTCAGAATGGTCCAGTAATAGCTCGTCACGAGGAGCTGAACACGAGCAACTGTCGAAAGAATGCTTCTATACCAGGATACATACAATTCCCAATCTCTGTTGCATAGTTTATGCAAGTCATGAGCCACGCAGCTTGCATTGTTCGGTCGTTTGATGAGCTTCTGAAAAAGCCACTCTACATTCCAGGCCGGCTTATTTTGTTCGTATACTTTCAGGAATCGGCTCCTAGAGATTGCGCTGTCCTGGCATTCTAAAAATTCTTCAAGAGCTTTCTCGGTGAAGAAAATCATAGACAGTAGATTATCGTATTTATCACGAAATCTTCCAAGCTCGTTGATGTTTTCCATTTTCGTTTCGAGTGTTATCCCGAACTTGTTTAAACACTCTTGGATATCCTGCAATTGCCGAGGAAATCCATCGTCAAAGAGATATGTCGAAATGTCAGAAACAACCGTGGCATTTGTTGTGTTTCGCAAAATTCCACAGTGGTTTTTTATGTAAACCGCTAGCTTTGTCAGACCATCCTGGGCTACAGCCGCGCCCGCTGTTTTAAGTGCGCCAGTCAAACAAGCTAATATTACCTCGCCCATGGCTACAACTATGCTTCGGAATAATATAGCTACTGTAGTGTATACTTAGAATAGCCAAGAAAGCAAAGAGGCCAATAATTTTATACCTCAACACGTATAATCTAAGGGAACAAACTGATTGCGACAAATGAGAAAATTCGGTTCGCCAAACAATGATTCTAGTGCTAAATTCTGACTAGATTAAATAAGGCTAAGCTACCCATAAATTCAATCTTCGCAACAATAAAATGCTTCGAGCCGTTAAACAGTTCAGTGATGATATTAGGATGGGCTCTTATTTGGTCGATAAATGTGAGAGTACTTCAATCGCCAGTGCAAATTACCGATAACGCTGATAAGTATGTGACAATATTTGATCATTCTGTTGCAATCCACGGTACATTCATACACTAGCCTTAAAGTTTCATATTAGTTCACTATGTACACTGGTCGGATTTTTGCGTTGATGCACAATGGGTGGACAACCTATATTTTCAAAACGCGTGAAGGATTTAATCAATTTAGCACTTCTCAGCGTTGAGGAGTGTGACTGGCATTTCGGCTCAGAAGCTATTTTTCAAAGGAATGGAACAGATGAGTTCGCCCTGATCAAAGATAAAATATCGGCCTACATTAACAATATCGAACGAAGTAATATCAATAATTCGACGAACGAAGACGAAAACGAAGTAATATCAGTCTATGATCAGAGCATTGCCGAATCCTTGGATCCTGTTCAAGCGCTCCTGGTGAAGGCATCCAATACGCTGAACGAACGGAGCGACAAAGCTTGGAAAAGTCATTTTATGTTCGAGTATATTCAGTACCGGAATTCAATAAGCGGATTATTGTTGACATTGGACAGCTGGTTAATGAGCGAGCTCACGCAGAATCCCATCGTCATAATTCGTGAGCGGAATCTGTTTACGAAAGCCTTCAGAAAAGTTGATGTTGTTGCCTCGACTGAATGGCTGCAAATTAGAATGAATTCCTCCCATGCAGGTCCAGCGTTATTTGATAAGATCAAAATCATTTGTGGGACAAGTCACCGACTCAGGACGGAACTATGCCTGGATATGTCATTGACACTGTTGTCTATGGCGGTGACGTTTTCTGCTTTTATTGTCGCAGACTCTCTGGGCAAGGACAAATGCGGACCCAATGTCACTGAATTTATGGCGCGCAAACTTTATGAAAGCGTGGATGCATTGTTGTGTGGTGTATTCAGACACCGTGCAGTCGTGACTACGTCATGTAGAAAAAAATTCAATTTGACCTTCGCTAAACATTCTGGAGCAAACTTAAACAGAACGAAAATGGATGACATTGCTGAATTTGACGTTAGTCACATCGAGTTCATGGGTGAGGAATTAAAACCGGGGAATCTTCGAAGACTCGCCGACAAGATGGACCCTGATTTCAACATGTTAAGCACATTGCTGAGTATACGGCATGAGAACATCGTAAGCTACTTCAGTTACGACCTGATTTGCGTTTCGGATACGAGTGAAATTAGCGCAATTATCGCCAGCCTACGTCAGTGCAGATTTTTTGAACAAGCTCAAGGTTCGTATATAAACCGCGCAACTCGAAGGCCATAGTTTGCGAATTAAAATATATAAGCTTATTTTTGAAAACGGGACCGCAGTCAACCAAGTCCAAAGTAAATTTCCGAGAACGTGTCCACTAGCGTCTCCGAAAGATCATAATGATAAGCTATGGACTAGCCTTTCAAATTATTTAGTATTAAACGCATTCGCGTTGGGTAGGTTCGCTGCACGGAATGACTTCAATGGAAGCGACTGTGTTACGATTTATTAGTATATTATCCTATAAAACAAATTCAGAGGATTAGTTTGCCTATATGGTTTGAGTGGCCCATTTACAAAAAGTGTATGAAAATTCATGGGGCTAGGAACGGGATACCAACGTTGGTACAAGAGCTGACGCATTTTGAGATCATCCAGGTCGAACGTATTCTGTAGTGTTTTTTTAATACTTACTTTTTGCTGTATTATAATATATTACTCTTTTTTCCTACTCCAGATTTCATTTTAATTACTTTTTAATTAATATTAAATCTTCAGTCCTCGTATTTTAATATACTAATATTATTAAAATCTTTGTGAATTTTATATTTAAATATATTAATATTATCTCGAAATATTTTTATTGATATTCACTTATTCCAACCAGTGGTGGCTGCGCAAGATCAACTGGAATCGAGTGAGACAGATACGAACTTGGAAATCGAATAGAATTGGAGGTGAAGATTTGCCATCCAGTTGGTAAATGCCAATTCCAGTTCCACTCCAATTTGGAAAATTATAACTCAAAATACGTTTTGGAGTGGAAAATATTAATAAAATACACGTGCCCAATTTTAATATATTAATGTTGTTCTCTGATTTATTTTATTATATTAATTAACATTCATCTCACGGTTTCAATTTTAATTACTTTCTAATTTAATATTTCCTTCTAAAATGTGATATTTTAATATTTTAATACGTTAATTAAAATCGAAAAACTCCCAAAAACAGGGGGGTTCTAATGTCTATTAATATTAAAAACACTAGTATCCTACTCCATAGAGGCATAGCGAATGAAATAGTAGTATCGAATGTACGGAAAATGTTGTGTATTTTAATCAGGTAGAGGGACATTATATTTTTATTTTAAAAAAAGTAGGATTGCGTCGAATCATGCCGCATTTTACTACGCAGTAGAGAGGCCTAATCTTTGAGAGACCCATCAATCAATCAAAATCACAATTTGGGTTCTCCTCTTTTTATGCGTATCCTGGAAGAGTTTAAAAACTTAAAGAGCAACTGGACCCGTACTGCAATCTGTTGTATCTGCTTGTCCTATAATAAATTAATCTGATCCTGGATTTCTTTGGAAAAGGTAGGGACGGAGCAGTCTTTTATCTTTAGATATTAGGATACCAGCGTCAGGATCTCTGAATTTTTGAGCACTAACGAAAAATGACGTCTACAAGTTGGCTAAATTAAGTTCGACAAGCCTCAAGCAAATGTTGAAAAAAATTAACCACACGGGCCAATTAATCCGAACAAAACCTAGCCATTTTCATTTAATCAGGGACGTATGTGCACATCCCCAATTTTAAGGACCAGTTATCCTTAACCATCCTATCTTATGAGTATTGAATTGTGCACTGAACCGTGGATAATTACTTCCAAAAAACCCCTCTGGTCCGCCAGAACGAACTGTTTTCCGAAAGCGTACTTTTCAACATCCGACATCCATTTTCAACATCCATACCCAGAATCTATTCACTCTATACGGTATTTATCCTTAATCCTATACGTATGATGATTTTTGATATACATATTGTTGGTGTAATCCCAAGAACTTTTTGGCATTATTTTATATTTGGGAAATTTACTGGAAGATTCCGTTAACTATATTTTTCACTGTAAAAATGCCATAAAAACAATGTTTAATACATTGATTTCTAAAACAAACATTTTACTTTACAGTGAATATCAAATGAAGCGGAACCTTCATATATTTTTCAAATTTTAAGTGATGCCAAAAAAGGTTTTGGGATCACACCGATAATATATATATAAGACATCATCCTAAATCTAGTACTGAAAAATACATAGTGAATAGAATCTGGGCGTAGACGTCGAAAATCGTCCCTGGTTAGAGTAGTCCATCACATATGTGCTCTCAATTTGCGGTTGACAAGTGAAAATATGGACATACGCTCAAACCTGCAATTTTTAAATGTGTTTCCCCGCAAATGCGTTCTCAAACAATTTCTCCAATTTGTTATTTGAGTACACTGATGAATGATATAAATGGCAACGCGTTTATGTTTATATAATGAAGTTATAATGCTATAATTTAAATATCGACGATCACTGAATCTGGTAATACATTGAAACGAATTTCAAACGAATACTATTTTCATCATAAAAGTTATCAAGAAAGAACTGACAAAATAATGTATTACTACGCATTCACTTATAACGATCAATGTTCCGATTGACTTCGACGACATTTTCTTTTAACAAATGTCAAGCAGGACGGAACTGAATTTTAGAACACTCCGATATGCGCGATGCGGGTTCAGATATTCCAAAGCTCAATTGTCTGTGGTGTTTGTTACAGGTGACGATGCGTTGTCGTTGCTTGATTTTGTTCGGAAAACGAGAGTCGAAATGAAGCAGATGATTCGCTACACGCTACAATTGCTTGATGCTTTGGACTACCTCCATTCGCAAAATGTTCCCTATATCCTAATGGCACTACAAACTACCTCCATCAAGGTAACCCCGGATTACGCTTCTGTGAAAATATTCGACTGGCTGAACCCGTTCTATTTCTCACCGATGCTGCATCACAAACATCAAATTCTTTCGGGCGAAAACTTCCTGTACCCGGATGTCTTGAAAAGAATATCCGAAATGGAAACTGCAGGCGCTAAAACAGACGGAATACATTTCATAGATTTAATCAAGCCAAACGTGGACGTTTGGAGTTTGGGTTGCGTGGTTCTCGACATGATGTCAGGTGGCGACCTTCGGCATGTCGACAAAAACGGAATAATTTTGGACAAGAGTTTGTCACTCTCTGCGTGGAGGGATGGGCTTACTGACGGAGGTTACCCCTTGATTCCTTCATCCGCTCCAGATCTCGTTCGCAGGATCTGTAAAAAATGCTTTAGGCGGGATCCGTTACGTCAGTATACTGCCAAGGAGCTGACGCGTTTCATTCAGGAAGCACAAGAAGCTGGGAAGCACGTGAAATCTATTGGAGATGAGATCCCACCAGAAGTACATCAAGCTTCAGCAACCAGGCCATACTGCGCTGTCTCGATCTCAGTTGATGACATGCCGCGAACCAGTAGGGACGTCCTGTTTTCGCCTGAACCGGCCAAAACTACCAAATCAATCGACTGCCAACTCGATGAAGGTAAGTCCGCCTTCGCGACCCGACTTTAACACAAATTAATGCACTGTATTGTATTAAAAAAAGCCAGAGGCAGAGACTAATTATAAAAAGCGTACCAGTTAATCAGATGGACATGTAGCCAATCAAACAGGTAAATAGGCGTAGAGACAGGCAGACAAGCAGGCATGCAGGCGAAAAGGCGGGAAGGCAGGCAGACAGGCAGGCATGCAGGCAGACAGTACAATACTGTCAGATCAAGGGGTACCGGGAGTTACCCCTTGATGGAATGGAGTTATGGAGTTACCATAAGGAACACTGTTGTCTGATTGAGGGTTACTGGAGGCAATGATGGAGTTGGAGTTAAGGAGTTACGTTTATTTACACTACTGTGGGTGCGCCTCAAACTCTTCATCTAAGCCATAACGAACTTTACCGTAATTGTATCTCTAGTGCGGTTTGAATATGAGACACCCAGAGTTTCGAACAGCCTCAGGAAACGCGTACTGAGGTTTCGGCACGGTATGCAGCACCCAAACCATAACGCATGAGTTTTGAGCAAAATTCTGTCTCAAATTAAAACGCTGTCCTACTAAAGCGAATCAGCTGAATTTTTTTTCTTTGATCAATCCACAAATCAACTGAGCCAACTTAATGAAAATGTACTACATTTTTGTCTTACGATGCTACAGCAATTTCATGGAGCTATACTGTTTTACGAAATAACCGAAAATTCGATAATACGTAATAGGGTAATTCACGCTATTTAGTCGCACGTCCGGTCGGTGGTGCAATTGATCATATTTTTTGGCAGGAATTCACCGCTTTCGGGAAATGCACGTTCTAGCACACCGACAAGAACAAACGAATCAACTCGTCACAAAAACATCAAACGAATGTTTATTTCGACGCCTATGTTCATTTGTTTTTTAAACGCAAGGGCAAAATTTGTTTTTAATGCATTTATCTTTGTGAACAAATTTTATGTAAAAATATTGGAGGGAGCAATCGACTGTCGGTGTAGATGCGAGTACCAACGATATATCCGAAAAACCACCTCCCATAGGTGGTCAGAAAAATACAGCCAGAAAAAGTGATTCAACGCAAAACGAATATAGTTCGAACCGTAAACATTTGAAACACGGGTAAGATTCCAGTTAGTCATGGCAAAACTGCGGAATGGTATGGTACGATACGATTTTGAGATGGAAAAGGTTTCGAACCGTACCGGTATCTCACATCTTTATAATTCGGAAACCGTATCTCGAGATACGGTTTGCCAAAACTGCTAATGAGACACTGTTACAGTTACGTTACGGGTTTGGATAAAGATTTGAGACGCACCTTTTCTTTCGAGGGGTATCGGAGGTAGAAGCCAAATGGAGTTGAATTTATGAAACAGTCGTGTGACTAATGAGGCTTCGCAAAAATCCGTCCCAACGCACGCTTCAAAATTGTTCGTTCAATAGCATTATTACTCATTTTATATAAAAGAATTTGTTTGTTGCATAGAATGACCAATGCTGTAGCGAAGTAGAGAGGATTTTTTAAGATTTTATAAAAATAATAATCTACTGAAGTAATGTATGATCCACCGGTGTTCTTGAAACTGTGCGGTTTAATGTTGCAGATCGCACAGTGCAAGTTAATATAGATTCTTGATCAGATTGATTTGTAGGAACGTGCGTCGAGAAGGTCGCGTACCGTAGAGCATTAAGTAAGACACTATGTTGAGATACTGTTAAATTCAGAAAATAATTGGTGATAACTGGAGCTAACTAGTTTCGCCTAGTTCCGCTCCAGACACCTAGTTCCACCCAGTTTTATATATAATGAGACTAGAGACACCTAGGGTGCGTCTCAAATCTGTATCGAAACCCGGTACGTAACCGTAACGGTATCTCAGATTTGCCGTTTTGGCAAACCGTATCTCGAGATACGGTTTTCCGAACCAAAAAGATGTGACACCGGTATGGTTCGAGATCTTTTCTGTCTCAAATTCGTATCGAACCGTGCCATACCGCAGTTTTGCAATAATTATAACTCGAATCTTACCCGTGTCTCAAATTTTTACGGTTCGAACTACATTCGTTTTGCGTTACGTCACTTTTCCTTTGTTTCTAGCTGTATGTCTGTAACCACCTATGGGATGTGGTTTTTGGGGTATCTCGCTGGTGGTTGCATCAACATTGACAGTCCATTGCTTTCTCTAAATTTTTCAGATTAAGTTTGTTCGCGAAGATAAATGTAGTTATAACAATTTTTACGTTTGCTTCAAGAAAACAAATGAACAAAGGCGTCGAATCAATCATTCGCGGAGAGATGTTTTTCGACGAGTTGATTCGTTTGTTCTTGATTGTGTGCTAAACATACATTTCCCGAAAGCGGCGAATTTCTGCCGGAAAACATGATCAATTGCACAACGGACCGGAAACGCAACTAAATAGGGTGACTGAATTAATCCTTTGCTATTTCATGAAAGAATTCAGCTCTGAAATTTCCGAAGTCTCGTACTCTAGGAGAGAAAACATACCAGATTTCCCCTACGTCGGTTCCGTTGATTGGTGGATTGATCTGAAGACACTTATCAGCTGATATTCGTTACGGCAGGATAGTTTTTAATTGAGACAGAGTTTTGCTCAAAACTCATGCGCTATGGTTTGGTATGGGTGCTGTATACCGTACCGAAACTTCGGTATGCGTTTTGTGAGGCAGTTCGAAACTTCTGAATGTCTCATATTGGAACCATACCAGGGATACAGTTACGTTATGGTTTGGTTACAGATTTGAGACGCACCCCTAGTATTTACTTATTTAAACATTTGTATTTGGCTCCGGACACCTATTATAACGAAAGGTACATTTCTCGATTTTTAGACTAAATTATATTAAAGATCACATCACATATTCATAAAAAACCAGGGACTACTATCAGATGGCAATTAATCCATGTCAAAATCGTTGAATTGAATGGCGCACCTTC
>LRSR01001236.1:0-14079 GCA_001579985.1 Hypsibius dujardini | reverse complement strand
TATTATACTTCGTGCTTATCCGTCAAGGCGGAAGATTGCTCTGCGCCACCTGCAGTGTTTTCCGAATGGTATCCGACGCTGCTCCTCTTCGCGTTAGAAAACTGTTTCTCCCACGTCAGATGTCTGTCGATAGTCAACCCCAAACAACAAATCGCTTCCACAATGTCCAGCGCTTGTCCTTCCAACACGACAGGCAGCGCCGCGTCGCGTATTTTCCGTTTCGGGCTCCCTAATGATATTCTCACAAGGGGCTCCCCACACTCTGTGACCCGAAATCTCTTACTTCTACTGCGCAGAGGTGGTACATAGAGGGCGCCATACGCGTTACCATCTGCCATTTCGACTGATTGATGTATTTGGAGGAAAGCATAAACGTTTGAAATTATGCATGCGAAGAATCCCTGTGATATTTTCGATTGATTAATTGATTCTGCAATAAGTATGGAAAACTTCAAAAGGATTAAATTTCGATGCGAGTGCTCAATTATTAAATAATTTATGTTTATGTTTTATCTTAATTCACAGTTGAATCTAGTCAAAATATCATCATTTCATGATGTCACGCTGTTAGCTGTTACCAATGCTAGAATACGGTCGAACAGCATAATTCAGCAATCAATCAACACAAATTGTGGTAAAATACTTAGCGTCCTCTATGTACCACCTCTGAAGGGTTTTTAATTTTTTTTAAATGCAGATTTGGAAACGGGAAACTTTTTTCAACGGAAAGAGCAAGAAGACATCCTTACGCATTTGTGGAATGCAGTAGAAGTAAGAGATTTTGGGCCACAGAGTGGAGGGAGCCCCTTGTCAGACTGATGCCCTCTCTTTATGCGCGGCGTACAAAATTGAGATGTAAATTGCTGCTCGTGCAAGTGTAAATTTTACTCCACTAGGGTAAAAAACTACTTCCAGTGCAAAGCAGAGTACAAAAAAGTCCGCCGAAAGCGCTCCAGGACAAAAACATCATCTTATTGATTTTGGAATTAATTATTTACCCGTTCTCGTTAACTGCGGAGTAATTGTTTTCATTGGTGGTTCGTGCTGATCACCACGTAACATACCGTACAAGTTTTCATTTTGAGTATGGGAAAATGTTAAATCGTTTGTCTCCCCATTCCGGAAAGTCTTTACGTTTTCACTGAGCTTTCGAGCATAAACGCGAGCCCGCGCGCAGACACGTGTCTGCGTGCGTGCTCTGATCATTTCGCCCAGGTCTCGCCGAAATTGCGACGTGTCTGCCCATCATCATCAATAGAGCTCTGCGCGGTTAGAAAAAATTGAACCGCAGCCCGCCCCGCACCGCACCGCGGACTGGCACCCTCAAACCGCACCGCCAGTTTTAGAACTTACTAAAACTCTTCACGATTGCTATACAAAAGGAATGTCATCCGCCTTGTCAGACTTGAGACTCGAGCGTTCTTCATCAATGAGAAAGCCAGCTTTGCTAAACAGCCGTGCAAAACTGTTTCACAGTACCAAAAACGAAGCACAGGAATATTTTGGTTCGAAATCGGATCAGTAAGTGGATGGAAATGCTGTTCCATTTGAATGTCTGTACACCGCATAAGGGCGCTTTCAATACGTAAACAAATCAGATGGATCTATTGCGCCTGCCTCTGTGCGATAATGGAGAATTGATTGATTGCAATGTCTATTTATGGTATCAGAAAAGCGTCAAGTGCGGTTTGCGGCGGATGAGAAAAGTTAAACTGCAACCGCGAAGAAGGAAACCGCGTCCCGAACTGCAGGTTTTGATGGGTTTTGATGGGTTTCGATGGGTTTCGACGGGTTTTGATGGGTTTTGATGGGTTTCGATGGTTTTCGATGGGTTTTGATGGGTTTCGATGGGTTTTGATAGGTGTTGATGGGTTTTGATGGGTTTCGATGGGTTTCGATGCGCCGGTTGTGGCGGTCTGGTACGGGCTGCCCTGCGGCTTGCAGGGCTCTAATCATCAGTAATCACCGAAGATCTCTACGGATAAAGCAGTGGTTGTGACGAAGTCCAAGGGGAATGCGGTACATTAGTACTAGTGCGAGCACAGTCGGGCCACAGAAGTTGAACACAATAATTAAACGCATCGTTGATTCGTTTTTTATGCCGACTGGAAGGTTTTCTATTTTGATAAATTTAAAACGAAGCCCGTTCTTTCTGCAAACACCGCAGTGTAGATACTGTATTTTAGCGTTAGACAGGACAGCCCACGAGCTGTGGGACGTTTTATCGGCCACACGGCTTTGTGCAGTGTGTATGGTGCACACGTTCCACTCCAGGACGACTGTCCCTGTCTAACGCGAAAAAAAGTCTTATGGCCCCATCACCGCGCAGTATTTGCATATTTATCATCTCGGTATCGTGGACGGTTCCCGTGATGATATCTGGTCAGGTAAAAAAAAGCCGGCCCCCTCTATGGCCCCCTCTATCCGGGGGCGGTACAAATACTTCCCTCAAATGATCACAATCCTTTTTTATAAATTTGCTTAATTGTTTGAATTGACAAGAAATACTAAACTAAAAGTTTCAGCTATTTGTCTCTACTCTGTTCGCGTTTAGAATTTCTTTAAGGAAACCGTAGTTTCGAGGAAAATAAACTAATCAGTGGTTCTGCTCGTTTTATATGAGAAAAAACGTGATTTTGAGATTAAGCTGGAAAACAAGGGATGTGTCCGGAGAAAAAGATTCTGGCCATAGGAATTGGGAATAAAAAAGGTTTTGTGGGTTGTGAGCGCAGCCTTAGCCTAAACATATTCTAACCGTGTATACGCGTAAAGGGTCTGGAACTCACAACGCCGCCAGCCCCTTCGAACGATTCAGGTTCGTGCTGTCTCAAGTTGGTCCATGACGAAATATTCGCAAGAAGCCACTGTTTCTGATATGCGACCTTCGATTTTGAAAGTCTAAAAAATCGTATTTCGGAATTTGTAACATACGAAAATTACACGATAAATGAACTCTATATCAGTATCTAGAAAATTGAAAAACAAATTGGCTACAGCTATTTTACCCCTCCCTTCTAGTGTGCGGGGCCCAATAGCGCCTTGTCTATTCTACCCCTCATGCTGTCCGTTCGTCGGTCTATCCGTCCGTCGTTCGTCCGTCCGTACGTCCGTCCAACGTTCATCCGTCCGTCGTCCGTCCGTCCGTCCGTCTATCGTCTGTCCGTCCGTCCGTCCATCCGTTCGTCCGTCTGTCCATTCGTTCGTCCGTCCGTCCGTCCGTCCGTCCATCCGTCCATCCGTCCATCCGTTCCTCCGTCCGTCCATCTGTCGTCTGTCCGTTCATCGTCCGTCCGTCCGTTATCCGTTCATCCGCTACCCGTTCAGTCGTTGCCGATTGTTCGACCGGCTTCTCCGACAACGAACAGACGGTCAACAGACGGTCAAAGGACGGACAGACGGACAACGGACGGACGGATGGAAAACATGGGACGGGTAAAATGGCAGGGACGCGATTGGGACCCGCGATGATCTATTCAGGGAGGGGTGAAATAGCCAGGGTTCTGTTAGGTCCCAGAAAGGGGTAAAATAGCTACTCCAAAAAAGATTCTGTTCAAAATTACTGCCTGTGTCTGCAACGGCGCAAGTTATCCACCGTTAGGAACTTGCCCTTAAACGGTGTGATGCATACCGAGCATTGCTCACTGATCCTGAATTTTTCTCATTCCTGCGCTGTAAACGCTTGTCCAGTATCCTTCCAATTCACGGCCAACTTGACTTCGGTGCGATTCACACCGGAACTCGGCAGTCTGGATGATCTCCAGTTCAAATTAGTGAGCCACGAAATAGCCGAACGCTTCACGGCGCTCTTCCAAGACCTCCCAGGGCATCGTACCGCAGTAATTGAAAAGTTCGAGTACGTCTTGTAATGGCAAATTTATTTGTAGTGTGTTTTCAGTGTGTGTTTTCAAAGCTCACGTGGTTGCCGTAGGGAGACGGGTGATGGCTCCCTCGTCAGCGTCCACTTTAACACGAGCGTTTTCCAAGACCAGTATGAAATCGAAAGTCGACTGAAAGTCGCCCTGAAAAGCGGCTTTCTCGGGCGATTCAAGACGACGTTGGAAGGCTTTCGCATTACACAAACTACTGGTACATGGTCCTGAACTTCCCTCGTAATCTTAACTTTCCTCTGTAATGGTCATCAAATGTCCCAGTTATCTCAAGGGACACTTTTTTGCCCTACCAGTTAATTTGATCCACCCCGGATCTTATCTCTTCATCACCGCTTGCTACTGTTCACTTGCAATCAATCAATCAATCAATCAATCAATCAATCAATCAATCAATCGATCAATCAATTAATCAATCAATCAATCAATCAATCAATCAATTAATCAATTAATCAATCAATCAATCAATCAGTCAACGTATGCGTCAAGAAATTCCGCTTAACCAATCAATCAACGAGGGGTCAAGAAATCCCGCTTAATCAATCAATCAATCGCTGTGAAATATCACAGCAAATTATGTTTTTTAAAAGAGTCAGCGAATGTGACACTCAAATGGCAGTGTCCGCCGGACAGTTTCTGGTGCTCGGACGGCGGATGCGTGGCCTGGGTGCAAAGATGTGACGGGAACATGGACTGCGCTGACCATTCCGACGAGGGCGCCTGCGGTAAACTCTTCCTCTCCGTTGAGAGAAATAAAAGAAAAAAAAGGACAGAAAAATTGTGTGTAATTTTAATTTTTTTTTAATGTATTTTTAGAAGCAACTTTGGTTGAAGTGGAAGCACGCCCGGTTCATTTGGTTCGTCAGGCGGGAAAGCGAGCGCAATTTTTCTGTGGTAGTAAAGACTTCAGACACCGCGTCAAATGGTTCCGCAACGGCGCCGCTGTCGATGACGTCAGAGCGCCGAATGTCCTGCAAAAGAAAGGTCGCCTTCAGATTACCGCACTCACTTTGGCCGACAGTGGAGAGTATCTTTGTAAGGCGCAGAATTCCCTCGAAGGATCGTCTGCGACGGTCAACTTGACGGTTGTTCCACGTAAGTAAAATTGGCCTGCAATCTTTCCAATTCCGCCTCATAAATACTTACGCATTATTAATTAGAAAATAAGATTGAGCAGGCTGCTGTAAATTCCGCTAATATAAACAAGCTCAATCAATCGATCAATTGAGTTAAGGCTGCATGGTCAGTTGTGCGCGCGCGATGACTTAATTCGGCTCGAACTCGGACCACCCTTTTTGGCTTAAAGTCTGCCACCCAAAACTGTGGCCATGTGTGTATTACATATATATATATATATATATATACATTACATTACATATATATACATTACATTACATTACATATATTTACATTACATTACATATATATGCATTACATTACATATATACACATTACATTACATATATACACATTACATTACATATATATACATTACATTACATATATATATATATACATTACATTACATATATATATACATTACATTACATATATATTTATATACATTACATTACATATATATATATATATATATATGATGTACGAGTAATAGCTCTAAGCATTCATCTTGTCAATAGATGGTCGTCAAATGGTAAATGCGTCGGAAAATCTGGACTCGGAACTGACACTGGAATTCATCACGGTTTTCGAGGGGACCACCACACAGATCAATTGTCCCTTACCGGAAGAAGGCGCCGAAGTGCAGTGGAGCAAGCTCGGCGGTCGTCTCCCGGAAGGATCGAATGTCACCGGCGGCAGTCTTCACTTGTACAATCTGGCGCTCGCCGACGCCGGCTTTTACGAATGCTTACTAGCCACGGCCGAACCGAACGATGAGGCACTGGGTGTAGCCAAGATTGTCGTACTGCCAGGTCAGTACGCAACATCACTTTCTTATTCCCAGTACTACATAATATATTAATAATGAAATAATTAATTTAAATTTTTAAATTTTTTTTAAATTTTTTTAAATTTTTTTTTACGGAAACTGTATTTTTTCCCCGCAGCGGACAAGGTGGTCCGGACATTTGCCGCTAAAGCTCGCTTCCAGCCCAAGGTCGCACCGACCAACCTGACCGTCTACGAGGGTCAACCGTTCGCCTTCCACTGCAACTCCACCAAAGACGGCGTCAACGTCGAATGGACTCGAAGCCTGCTTCGTATACCGAAAAGATTTAACGTCGCTCGCGGACGCATGTCCAGCGGTTCGGCTCAGACCAGCGACACCGGCAAATATTACTGCAACCATCGCGAGGGTCCTTCAACCGAACGAGTCGCCGTTTTTCTCACGGTTCTGGAGCGGAAGGTCCCGATTATAGACGGACCGAGAAACGTCACCCTCGAGGAGGGCGAGACGGTCAGCTTTGTCTGCCTTGCGACTAGAGACAACACAACCGTCGACTGGCTCCATGGTCGGACCGGAGAACGACTGACCTCGATGAACGGGACGTTGACCGCTTTTTCAGTTAGCTTAACCGACAGCGGAGACTATTTCTGCCAGCATTCCGGTCGGGAAGACGAACGGTTGTCCGTGTCACTAACCGTCCGTCCAAGGTCGCCAACTTTAACGGAGACGGAGGGCGGACCGTCGGGAAAAATGGTCGAAGAGAAGGGTGACGGAGCGGTCGTTTCCGATCCACCGTTTGGGAGGCGTGGTCGCTACTACCTCCCGGGAACGCTGTACCGTTTGTCAGGTCGAAAACAGAAATTGGGATGATTGGTGACTATTTTTTAATTTACGGTTTTTTTTGGCTTGGTTCCTCTGTTACTGTTACACAATAACTGTTGACGTTACTGTTGACGTTTGAACAATCAATCATGCCTGCTCTACTTGATTCTAAAGCGAGGGGCGCCATCTTGGACCACCAAATAGAAACGGCCATTCTCATAGAAACATGCTTTGTTTGACCTGGGCTTTTCGGTTTCGAAGTCTACTGTCACTCGTGTTATCACGGATTTCGAACGGGAAAAGCAAGGAATCCTCAAACCAGCAAAAAAGAGCTAGACGCTAGATGCAAAGGGCTTTCAGATTGAAAACTCAAAATAAAATAAAATACACACAACGGTAAAAAACTCGTTTGGGCAAACTGATCCAACTTTGCTACTGGCCCCTGTACGAGACAGTGAATGTTACTGACGTGGCAAAAACCTCAGGCCGACCGACTAGGAAGAGTGAAGGGCGAAATTCGAGCTCAATTTAGGCACGTTATAAAAGATGCAATGTCTGGCCAAAATTACACGTAAGAGAACGGGCAATCGTCTAAACAAAGACAGACAGACAGACAGACAGACAGACAGACAGACAGACGGACAAACAAACAGACAGACAGATAACAGACAGGCAGACAGACAGACGGAAAAACCGATGGATAATGATGATATAAAAACAGACAGGAAAGATGAAGAATAAGATGAAAAAACAGACAGAATGGCAGAAAAACAGCAAATTCGGACATGAGATAAATCCCCAGTATTCTGACTACCTGTAGGATCGACTGTGGAAATCTGTTGTGTCAGCAGATTAAGCTTCATCCCCATGTCGGAGTCCCAGTTGATGTCACGCCTGTACTCTTTTTCCAAAGAGGTGTGCGAGTATTTGACGTGTCTGTCTGTTTGTCTGTCTGTCTGCGTGCCTGCCTGCGCCTGTCTGCCTGTCGTGTCTGTCTGTCTGTCTGTCTGTCTGTCTGTCTGTCTGTCTGCCTGTCTGTCTGCGTGCCTGCCTGCTTGTCTGTCTGTCTATCTGTCTGTCTGTCTGTCTGTTTGTCTTTCTGTCTGTCTGGTTGTTTCATTCGTGTGTTTCTTATCAGGTTCAGAACTGATTGACGGCACACTAATGAGAAGCAACGTTTCCGGTCTTCTGGATGACGTTGCAGTAGCTGTTTTTGTGTGTCTGACCACCCAAAGATTCCGAGGACATTGACACTCCCGTTCCCGGAGATTCCACCTGTAACAGCCAATTATTACCAGTGCAGGGCATATCGCGAGTCAAACTCACCCCAGTGACTCAGGCACCTCGATTTTCTCCTCCTCCTTCACAAAAGTCTGCTTCCATAATGAACCTGCTGCTGCTTGCATGCTGGCACACGCGAGATGAACCGTGATAACCATGATAAAGTCCACGAACCATTTCGCAGTGATCTGAGTGGCCGCTCTCTCTCGCACACAGACACACAGACACACGCATACAAGCTTTGCGCAAAAAGTGAAGTTTAGTCGGAAAACGCCGAAAGAGTTCTCCGCATTCATTCGGTTAAAGGAGACTCGAATTTCTCCCGCATTTGGAATTTCCACATTTTGTTTTAGCTCAAGGTTTTTCATACTCCGCCCATCTCACATGTCGCTACAATTGGATTAAGGATTGGCGCGCATGATGGCTGGTCCAGCCTGTTCCCGCCTCTTTTGCTTTTGTGTATTTCTATTATGGAGTACCTTCTCAATCGACTGGTCCTCTCAGGTATGTCTTTTTCCGATTGCTTCATTAAACGATCGGGAATCATCCTGCAATTGTCGTTCTTTGTTCTTTTTCCTTATTATTCTGTTCCTTCTTATTTATTGAAGTAAGTCACGATTAGGACCTAAATTTGTACCTAAATTTGTACCTAAATTAGTACTTAAATTTGTACCTAAATTTTGTAGCTAAATTTGTACCTAAATTTTGTATCAAAATTAGTACCTAAATTTTTTACCTGAATTAGTTCCTAAATTAGTAGCTAAATTTGTAGCTAAATTTGTAGCTAAATTTGTAGCTAAATTTGTAGCTAAATTTGTAGCTAAATTAGTACCTAAATTTGTACCTAAATTTTTTACCAAAATTAGTACCAAATTAGTACATGGATTCCTCTTACCGTATATCGTCTTCTTAATAGGGAACTGAGTGGTTTTTTCTTTGATTCGGCTGAATTAAGTGGCATGTTGCACGAATACTTTATACGATGATAGGAATCTCCGGGGAGATGTAATCGATTTTTCCCACCTTTGTCAGATAGTTTTCCTGTACATAGATGGATGGGTGTGATGCCGTTTTTTAAGCGTGCCTGTTTACCTGAATTGGTTGTATTGTTTGCTTCTGCTTTGGCAGCAGGATGATGCCGTTACAACCGCAGCGACGTCTGCTGCCGAAACAGGTAAGATGAAGATCATTCAGATCATTATGTTATTTTTCCTTAGCCGATTACTAGTATGAGACAAAGTGCGTATTTCGGCTCACCCTCAACTTAATCGATAAATCGGCTCACTCACGGGTTTCTCCTTGACGGCGGGTGCTTGATTGTTTGATTTGCTGCACTATATCCTAGTACACTATAGCACTTCTGAAAATCAAACAATCAAGCAACTGCCATGAAAGAGAAATGGATGATTGAGCCGATTTATGGACCAAGTGAAGGGTGAGCCGAAATACGGACTTTGTCTCATACAAAATAAGTTTCCCAACTCAAACTAAAAATTTTCTTGTGCTTTAGCGCAATTCCGTTTTACCGCCAATTTGACATCCGTGAAGTACCAACCAGCTCTGGGAAATATTGATAATCTGGATTTCAAGCTCGCTGGCCATGAAATCGCCGAGCGCTTTACTGCCCTGCTTCAGGACAAACCGGGAAAACGAATTACCGTTGTCGAGAAATTTCAGTGCGTTTGATGGCTGTCCAGTCAATTTTACAAGTACAACTATCCATTCGTATGACTCCAAATTTTCGGTAGGGATTCGGGAAATGGGTCACTGGTCGGAGTTCATCTAACTTCAACTGAGTTTACGGATCCATTTGAAATCGACAGTCGAATCAAAGTTGCTCTAAAGAGTGGCAATTTAGGACGGTTCAAAAGCAGTGAACTAGGCTATACCTTTGCTCCTACTACCGGTAACGGGTCTGTCTGTCTGTCTGTCTGTCTGTCTGTCTGTCTTATCTGTCTGCTTGTTTGACTGTCTGCCTATATGAATTTCACTATATTCATCCATACCGTTCTACCATCCATCTGCGGTATTTAGAACCTGCGAATAAGACGACACGATGGCAATGTCCTCCCGATAGTTTTTGGTGCGAGGAAGGGAGTTGCATCCCGTTGCGCAACATGTGCGACAAAGTATCGGAGTGTCCGGACGGTTCGGACGAGGCAAACAGCACTTGCGGTGAGGAAGTAACAGTTTTCTCCGTGTGTTCCGTTCAATTCTTCTTCACGGTGCTAATTCTTCTTGGTGTGCAGAACCCTCCCTGGTTGAGGTCATCGTTCACCCCAAAACGTTAACCCTCCAAGCTGGACAGCGCGCGCAGTTTTTCTGCGGCAGCAACGACTTCCGTCATCGGGTGAAGTGGTTCCGAAACAACGTCCCCGTGGATAACATCCAGAAAGCCAACGTGCTCCAGAAGAAGGGTCGTCTGCAGATTGTCCAGGTGGTCCCGGCTGACAGCGGACTGTACGAGTGTAAGGCATTGCATTCCCTGGAAGGATCAGAGGCGTCTGTGCGGTTGACTGTCGTGCCACGTACGTATACACTCAACGCCCTGGAAAAAAAAATTATTATTACACATCTTCCACGCACGACATAATTTCCCAATCCCACAGGCAGTAACGGGACCGGAGATGTCTCGCAAAATGCCGACGCTGAGCTCACGGTGACGGTCATCGAAGGTATTGAAGGGTCCGCCGCCTCGGTGACCTGCGTTCCGGAAGAAGGAGTCACCATTGAGTGGAGCAAGATCGAAGGCCGTCTGCCAGACGGCGCCACCGTCGTCAACGGCACACTCACCATCCCCAAATTGAGCATGGGTGACGCAGGCTTCTACGAGTGCTTCCCATCGACGGCTGACCCGGCGGATGACGCTCAGAGCGTGGCGCAAATTATTGTGGTCCCAGGTCAGTCGGTTGACTTAAACACAAAACACTCAGAAAAAGGCACTTCAACTTGCGCTTTCCGCAGTTTCCAAGACGAGAGGAGAGCTCGCTGTTCGAAAGAGATACATCCCCGTGATCGCGCCTGCGAACCTGACCATCACCGAGTCCGAGCCGTTCTCGTTCCACTGCACGTCCACCAAGGACGGGGTGAACGTCGAGTGGGCCCGTAGCCTCCTCCGCATGCCGAAAAGCGTCAAAACCAAGGGCGGAAATCTCACCAGTGAAACATCCGTCCTCGCCGACACCGGTAAGTACTACTGCAAGCACAGGGGTGGAACGGCGTCCGAACGCGCCGCGGCCATCCTCACCGTCCTGCCGAAGAAGTACCCGACCGTCACACCGGTCAACCTGACCGTCACCGAGCTAGAACCCTTCAGCTTCGAGTGCGAATCCACTAGACCGGGCGTCCCGGTCTTCTGGAGCCGGGACAACGGAACCGCGATGCCGGAGACGGAAGACGGACGGACGGACAGCGGACGGACGGAAGGCGGACGGACGGACAGCGGACGGACGGAAGGCGGACGCACGGGAGACGGACGGACGGACAGCGGAAGATTCGCCAGCGAGTCCGCAAGTAAGGAAGACGCGGGTGAATACTTCTGCACGCACAACGGAACGGTCAAGGGTGAACGGACCGTCACCTACTTGACGGTGCTTTCGCGCAAGTTCCCCGTGATCACACGCACCTGGTCGAACTACTCCGTCGCGGAGACACGGCAGTTTAACGGATCCGACGCGGAGACCCAGTCGGAGCAGTTCAACATGACCATCACGGAGGGGGAGTCGTTTAGTTACGAATGCAGTTCGACGCGCGACGGGGTCTCAACGGTGTGGACGCGCGGCGACAACCAGTCCATGCCGGAGAGCTTTTCCTCCGTCAACGGAACCCTGATCAGTGGCTCCGCCGCTGTCGAAGATTCTGGATTATATAACTGCGGGCACGACGGACGGACGGGCGAAATCGTCTCGACATATCTCACCGTGTTGCCGCGACAATATCCGGTGATCATCCCGTACAATTACACCTCCATTGAGTACCGCTCCAGCTGGACCGTACAGGAAGGTGGGTCCGAAATCGGTTTCAACGCTTGGGAGGGCCAGCTTGTGGGACGCGGTGGTGAAGCCTGGGTTGTTCGAGGGAAGACCGAGGGAGTGGAGGGTTCCCGCTGGCAGAGCGGCGAACGGGTCAGCGACGGTCGGCACGACGGAGGAGCCGGAACCGGCGACGGACAGGGTGGTCGGGACGGAGGGGCCGGAACCGGCGGCAAACAGGGTGGTCAAGGCGGAGGAGGCGCCGGATCCGGTCAGGCTGGCCGACCAGCTGGACGGACGACTGGCGGAGACGGTGGACGGGTAAGCGGCGGAGACGGTGGAACCGGTCCCGAGCAAGGTGGAACGGACGGATCATCGTTTCCCCAAACCCAGACGGGTCCTCGCGCTTATCTGGCAATAACGGAGGGCGAGCCGTTCGGTTATGAGTGCATTGCGACGAGAGAAAATATCACCGCTGCATGGGTGCGCAACGGAGCTTCGCTCGGAACGAACTTGACCAGCTCCGCGGCCACTTTCAACGACACGGGCGACTACTTCTGTGAGCATTCCGGCCGCGAGGGGGAAAGGGTGTCGCTCTCTCTGATGGTGCTGCGGAGAAGGTTCCCCGTGATACGACCGGCCAGCGAGACGGTGGCAGTAGCGGAATCGTGGTCGAACGAAACCTCAACAGACGGTCAGCCGTCCTACAACCTGACCATCACAGAGGGCGAGTCGTTCAGCTACGAATGCGTGTCCACCCGGGAGAATGCGACGGCCGAATGGACGCAAGCGGACGGTCTGCCTCTGTCGAATGGCTTAATCGCGGACGGTGGAAACTTAAGCAGTTCCGCGATCAGTATCAACGACACCGGGGACTATTTTTGCGGACACGAAGGTCGGAAGGGCGAACGGGCGGTTCTTCACCTGAATGTCGTTCGGCGAAGGTATCCGTCAATCCGTCCAGCGAACGAGACGGTCACCGGAGGAACGGACGGATTAAACGGGACATCCGAGACGGACGGTAAACCACCGACCGTCAACGTGACCGTTACCGAAGGTGAAGCCTTCAGTTATCAGTGCGTCTCATCGCGTGACGAAGTCCTCACCGAATGGCGACAAGAGAACGGATCGCTTCCGGCTGGGTTTGTCTCGACCGACGGGAAGCTCACCAGTCCGTCCGTCAGTCTGAATGCTTCCGGGGAGTACACGTGCGGTCATGTGGGCAGACCGACTGAAGAAGTGTCCATGGATCTCATCGTCATTCCAGGTAAGGCTTGTGATTTTCATTCAATGAGGGATTAAATACGGAGCAGAACCACATTCCGATCGCAGCCAAATGTTTTTTCAAATACTAATGTGTCGACACTCTTAAAAGTGTGGCTTGCAGCAGTAGACGGCTGTGATCAGTCGAGAATAAATTAACCTCCTGAGAAGCAGTCAGCATACACTTGCTAGATTTGACGGTCAAATTCGATTTTCAGCGCGAGTTCTGGGTTTTTTCGTTCGCGTTTTTTTGCTTCGATATATTTACCACATATTTATTTAGATTCAAAAAACAAATTTTGAAAAAAAAAAATTTCAAAGGGGTAGGAACCGACTTAGCACCAACTTGCTACCACTTGGACCGCCCGAACAGCATCCAGTTCCACTGCGAGTACCCACTGCGAGTACCCACTGCGAGTAACCACTGCGAGTAACGTGTAACTGACATTTCCTAACTGTGTAGTCACTCAGTTGACGGCTTTTTTTCCATTCTTTGTCAGCGGCACCACGGTTCCCGCCACCACTGAAACGGTTACATTTGATAGTTGTGGGGGAATTTTCCAAACGATTCCGTTAAGATTTGCAAGGAATCATTCAGCACTTTCCCTAATCTAGCAAAGTTTTGCCAAATCCGGTTCTATTTGTACCCCAAAAACACCTGCTTACCAGAGGGTTAAGAAGTTGGAGAATGACTGGATAATTCCTTCCTCCAGGCAGAAAAAACTCAAACTTCTAAACCTTATTTGTTCTAAAGTTTTTCTACAATACATGACTCATACTTGAATTAGCCGTTGAATGGCATCATTGAAAGTTATTTCGAAGGTGAGGGGGCGGAGCTACGTAAGATCATCTGTCTGTCCACAACTCCACACAATCCACCCTTACCCTCACCCTCACCCTCACCCTTACCATCGCCCTCACCCTCACCCTCACCCTCACCCCCACCCTC
>LRSR01001235.1:0-11837 GCA_001579985.1 Hypsibius dujardini | reverse complement strand
CATTAAAAGCAAGTGTGTACGTACTTGAGACAGTATGTCCATGGACTCGTAGCACCCCAGAACGTATTCGTTAAACTAAAAGGAAAATCGTTTGTTTAGCTTTAACCAATATAATACAAAGCGATGATCTAGACATTACATTTAACTCTTGGGGTAAGGCAGTTCCATTAAAAAGTTCTCTCCGACGTTGATTGATTCTATTGGAGACAGGGCTCCAGCTATCCCAATTGATCGGTTCAAAACGGATGACCAAGACACTGTCCAGCGCATCGGAAACCGCCTAAAAAGAAGGTGGTCTTACATCACTCATGCATAATACTCTTTCTTACGTCGTCGAAATAGAAATCCCTGCAGTTAAGGTTCTTATATCGTAACCGTCTGTATTAATCGTGTCACGCGGTATATCGTGTCACGTGGTGTCGTTACGTGTTAATCGTGTCAAACGGTATATAAATGAAGCACTAACATGAGTGATGTTTTCGGTGCGATAATTCCAGATAATCGGCGGCTCAAACGGTATCTGCGTGCTATATGCATAGATGAGCACCTAAAGACCTTCCGTTTTGATTTGAGTCTTTGAGTAGCATACAATGTAACCTCAAAATACTTACATAGTACCCCGTAGTCATGTAAAGATCCGAAGCCACAGCCTGCAGAAAACAATGAGTAATTCTGGATACAGTAACAAGTACCACACACTAAGTACCACACATTAAGTACCAAGTACCAAGTACCAAGTACTAAGTACCAAGTACCAAGTACCACACACACGCTCGAGGAATTTCGAATTGACTTACGAGGATTTTCCGGATAAATCTATCCAGTGTCATGATTAATATCACTGCAAGGTATCATAGCAAGTTCTATTAAGGGTAACCACGGAGCAAATATAACCATGTACAGAATAGTATAGTGACCTCGCGAGTGTTCCGCAGATGCGACCAATGCGGCAGGGTATTCTTCCAATCCTTTTCCCGAATCATAGTTCGTAGTCAACACGTCGAACTGGGTCGCGCGCACCTTTAGAGGATTCATGACGGCAAGAATGAAGTCCCGAACACGGACGTCGACCGTGTCAACCATGATCGACAGCTTTTTCCATCCGAATCGGTCTAGTAAAGATGTTAGACCCACCCCAACGGCCTCACTTTGTCCGCGATAGGTCATCAGTGAAGTGGGAGACCGTTTGGAGTTCGACCTCGCGGGACCACTGCAACGGCGAGACAGATTATCACTAAACGTACAAAATAAAATGTCGACAGAGAATTTAGTTTTAGAATTTAAGATTTAGAAATTTAGTTTTAATCAGTACTTGTACTATATCCATATATGGATTAATTGGTTAGTTAGCTAGTTAGCTAGTTAGTTAGAATAGCTTCTCAGACAAGTGCCGTTAATTCTAGAATTTAAATTTTAAAATTTAATATTCAGTATTTAGTTTTGATCAATATTAATTACTATTATACTATACAACTAATATTAATTAGTTAGTTAATTAGAAAAGCTTCACAGGGCAGTGCCGTTGGTTTTGGATACCGCACAAATAAGCATACACCTCACCAAGCAAGCGTGAGAATGTTGAGCTCTGCAAATTGAAAACCATAAGTTTCGTTCGAATGTACCACGTGATTTGGCCAACGAATATATTGAAGCTGCTACTTCAGATGATACAACTTCGAGGCTCACCTCTTGCAAAATCGGCGATCGCAACGAAAGGTAGAGGACAAGCTGCGGATAGAAACGATGAGAATATTGCACGGTGAAGGTAATATTTTTCTTTATTATTTTATTATTTTATTTATATTTATTTATTTATTAATGATTTTTTATTAATTAATGAAAAATGGTCAAACTCAGATCAACAGACACTGACACGTGAGACATTGGCATTCTTTCGGGTCGACAAGACTTACCTGGCGTCAGGATGACAGGGGTCCCCTCTTCATCTGAACGTCCGGGCTTCACGAAGAGCTCGCTCATTCCTTCTATCACCATACCAATTTCCATTGGCGAGCATGGGTCGACCGGAGGTGGTGGCGCAATACTGAAGGTCACGACGCTGTGATTGCTGTACAAAGCGGGAAATTTGAGTGCCATATCACTGATGGCCGTGCTAAACCCAGGCAACAAGGATTTCACTCCGATCGAGGGGGCGTCTGTAATGGTCAGTATGACAAAACGGAGTCGACCACTGCATCCGTCGAACTGTCCAATAGCTGTCAAAAAACAAATTAGGAGATGCAGAAAATTAGTAAACGGTTTCATATTTGAGGAGAAGTATTACTAATGAGATCCCGTGGGAATTTTCATACATCAATATGTGAATGTGAATATGTCAAATTCATTTTTCTACAGTGATGGATCTGACATTTTATAGCGACACACATTGTCACCAAGGCAAGAGTGCGAAAAGTGACAAATTATTTATCTCCTGCGGGTGTCCGATTGGACAAAAAAGATAACCTCGTACTGAGTCCTCGCGATAGGTCATGACATGAAGGACAATACACAATTCAGTAGTTGGCGGGGATCCTATTACTTAAGAGAGCTCGTAATTAACTGTCTGCAAGTGGAGAGGAGTAACACACAGGGAAGTTGCGCCCATTTTTCTACGGATCGCTTTTGATTAGTCAAATGGTAAATTGGTGAAAGGATGCCTGGCGAGTGCCAGGTAGGTGTGTACGGTCTTTTGTTGTAAAAAGGGCATAACACTGAGATGCTAACAGCGACGACGTTGATCACATTTTGTGGGATTGCATCTTAGCTTAAGCCCCTGAAGTTGGCATTCCTGAATCATCAGACGCTTGTCACACGGCTCGATACAAATGGAACCGCTGTGCTTCACATGACCCATCCACAACGTCGCCGCTTGAACCGCCGGTTGACTCTGAACTATGACGCAACTTGTTTCCTGCGTTGAGGGTCATGATTGAGTAAAGGTCTGGATGTATGGAAGAGAGAAATGAACAATTGTTTCCAGCGGAAGGATTGAAGAGTCATTTCCTAAGAACTGAATCGGCGCTATACAAGCATAGGATCTTCGGGGTCCTATTCCATTACAACACTCCTAATCACATAACACGTCCGGGTTCCATTCAAAAGGACCACTAACCAAAACCCTAGTAGACAGCGGCCGAAAGAAAATTGATACTTGCAAACGATGCAGACATGGCTCTATATTAATTATTAATTGATTGATTAATTACACACAAGTCATGTGAGATATCGTTTGCCTTTTGTAGCTGGGATTTTTTTGCTATCTACATTTGGCACTTGAACTCGTATTATCAGACATGCGTTAATTAGATTTTGTTAACAGCATATCCCATAATCCAAGTCAAAATGCAAATGCATTGCCTGACACTGTGGCTTGCAAATGCAATTGAGTCTGAGACCTGTAACGATATTAGAGTTTTCTTGTGGACTATCCGGAAGGGTCCGCCAAAAGCCATCGGAACAACGAGAGTTCTGGACCTAATATCCAGATCGTACCCAGATTCAGTGAAGGTCAAGTTAGACCATCGTGTGACAAGATTAAATTTATATGCTACTACTACGGGCGTTGGGGATTGTTTAATTTCTGTCAGCCATCACCGTTCAGAGTTGATTGAAGTTTGGTTTTCAAGAAATCATAATCTGATTATAGCACCGTTTTGGGCACTGTCGCTAGTCTCAATCCGCCAGGTACTGGCATGCAGTCATGGATAGCCGACAACTCCTCTCATATGGTGCAGCAACTACTAGGCAGACGGAATAATATCTAATGTAAGATGATGTATAAGCATCATTAACGGTAATGTTATGAGCGAAGCAGACGAAGGACGAACACGAGCAATAGTGGACGGCTTGTTGATGGAAAGAAAGTTGTCGATCCGTTGCGCCGTTCCACCTGTACCTAATGCAAGGCTTGTCCCTGCAGCAACCACCAGTTCTCGAGAAATTTATCTGCTTGCCGGATATACCTGTTAAATACCAATGAGCCATCAGTTCTTTCGTGCCACACGACTACATGAATGGGTTGCATACCGCACAATGAGGGCCACCAAAGTAAAGGTGCAAGACGCGATTGTACCAACGACGATCGTCAATATGCGACCGGATCTCGAACACTGGTCGTTGTCGTAGCCGCACGGGTGAGTATCGTGAGGAACCTGACCAAGTCTCCACTTAAGGTTTTGTATGGTTGAGTCGCTCCAAATACCTGATGTGAAGTCGAAATCTACAATTGTCTGTACGACGCAAAACAGTGAATTTACGCATTCTGTGCTTGACTATTGACGTGATCGGGAGACTGCTGTGATGACAGTACAGGTACTTCAAAGTTTCTCGAAGTTTTGTTGTATTGCTGCAACACCAATCGTGGAATTTGCAACCTTGTCTGCGCGAACATGACAGGTCCGTGAGGCAAAAGGAAAGTTCTTCCTGGCACACTGCGAAGAACCTCACTGGGCGACCAGATGGTACTCCCGTTCTTGGAATTAGCGTATTCATCCATAAGCTGCAATATAATATAATATAATATAACATAATATAATATATAATAGAATATAATATAATATGACATAATATAATATATATAATATATTACTATAAACTGACATCTCCAGCATTGATGAAGTTTGTACTGTGACGTCAGTCTTGTATCTTTTCCAACAGTAGTGCCGCTTACTTAGCGATAAGGCCATATTAAATTTCTGTTCCCGTATGTACCTGAGATAGTATGTCCATGGACTCGAAGCATCCCAGAACATACTCGTTAAACTGCAATACGAGACGAAATCACTTGCTTCGTGGATAGACAGAACACAACAGTGCAAATGTGGATGTATGCTTTACGTTTAACTCTGGCGATAAGCCAGATCCGTAAAGGTCACTCCGGAGCTGACTGATCCTTTTGGAGACAGGGCTCCAGCTATCCCAGTTGATGGGTTCAAACCGAATGAATAAGACACTTTCAAAGGCATCAGAAACCGCCTGCAAAAGCCGTCGGGCACATTCTTCGAAAAATTACAATCTTACACTATTACGGTATAAACAGGTCACTAACTTGAGTGATGCTTTCATTGCGATATTTCCAAGTAATTGGCGGTTCAAATGGTATTTGCGAAGTGTATGGGTAGATAATCACCTAAAACATCGACCATTAAGGTTAATCATAGGTCCATCCAAGAGACAGGCAGGGCTGTCTCTTTGATGGAACTATGGGTTAGTACTTTTTTGTAGGTGACTTTTTTGTATCCCTCGACATCACTTACATAGTATCCTGTTGTCATGTTGAGGGCTGAAGCCGCGGCCTGAAAAAGCCATAAGTGCAACGTTGACTTGGTAGGAGGTACACATGGGCGTTATGAAATCTGGATTGACTTACAATAATTTTCCGGATAAATTTATCCAGCGTCATAATCATGATCACTATAAGGTACCAGAGCAAGCACTATTAGGGGTAGACCGTACGGGGAATCTAGCCATATATATAGAAATAGTGACCTCGCGAGTGTTGTGCCGATTTGACCAATGCGGCAGGGTACTCTTCCACCCCTCTCCCCGAATCATAGTTCGTGGTCAACACATCGTACTCAGTTGAGCGCACGTTGATGATGGTCATCATAGTAAGGTACAAGTCCCGAACACGGACATCGACGGTGTCGGCCATGATGGACAACTTACGCCAATTGAATCTGTCTAGCAAGGCAGTTACACCCACTCCTATGTTAGCACTGTGCGTGCGAAATGTGAACAGTGTGTTGGGAAACCGGCCGGGGTTTGGCCTCGTCGGACCACTGCAAGGGGCGAAATAGTTAACCGCCTTCTACGAGTTGTAAAATAACGGCATCGCTAATACATGTAAATTGCTATTGAAGTGATGATTTGGTTCTGTGCACAGTCGTTATGGGACAGCCAACAGGTTATAAATGTTACACGGACACTGCAAAAAAGTCTCACCAAGCAAGCATCAGAATGTTGAGCTCTGCATATTGACAAGCACAATGACATGAGGTAAATATTTATTTCGTCAGAAAGTATGGCAAAAGTAATGCCGAATGCTGCTGCTGCTTACCTCTTGCAAAATCACCGATGGTAATGGTAGGTAGGGGACAGGCTGTGGATGGAATGGTATAATATAGAGAATTTCACCGTTTTTCTAACGGACCATCCAAGCATAGAGGAATGAATACACTCGGCACCGACATATTGCTGCTGGATGACCACACTCACATGGGGTGAGAATAACCGGGGTGCTCCCCTCGCCCGAAAGTCCCGATTTCAAGAAGATGTCGCTCAAATTCTTTATCACATCTCCAATATCCGGTGGCGAGCATGGGTCAGCCGGCGATGGTGGCTCAATACTAAAGGTCACCACGCTGTGATTGCTGTACAGAGCTGGAAACTTGAGTGCCATATCACTGATAGCCGTGCTAAACCCAGGCACCATTGACTTCCTTCCAATCGAGGGAGCATCCGAAACGGTGATTATGACGAATCGGAGGTGACCGCTACAACTATCGAATTGTCCTAGAACTGCCAAAAAGCGGATTACGTGTATGAACCAAGTCAGAAATTTCATCTTGAAAAACAGCAACGCCATTTCAAGAGATTTCAACCATTATTGCCGGAATAAGCTGTGTACTACAGAATGATTCTTTTTACCTTGACGAGTCTGACTTTGAGTACGTCCATTGATGGATATACTTACTTGCTTACTGACTTACGTTAGGGACGTCGTCCCTAACGTTATTAGTTATACGAGCGCCAGCAGTAAATGATTTCGATGAAAGGTTGATATGAGGAACAATACAGTACCGGAATGGCGAGAGACCCAGTGGTTGTAGGGGCGAGAGACCCAGTGGTTGTCGGGGCGAGAGACCCAGTGGTTGTAGGGGCGAGAGACCCAGTGGTTGTAGGGGGGCGAGAGACCCAATGGTTGTAGGGGCGAGAGACTCAATGGTTGTCGGGACGAGAGACCCAGTGGTTGTCAGGGCGAGAGACCCAGTGGTTGTAGGGGGGAGAGACCCAGTGGTTGTAGGGGGGCGAGAGACCCAATGGTTGTAGGGGCGAGAGACCCAATGGTTGTCGGGACGAGAGACCCAGTGGTTGTAGGGGCGAGAGATCCAGTGGTTGTAGGGGCGAGAGACCCAGTGGTTGTCGGGGCGAAAGATCCAGTGGTTGTCGGGGCGAGAGACCCAGTGGTTGTAGGGAGTCCATGTACAAAAGAACTAAGAACACTTTTTTTACGCCAAAAATTAGCATCTACCGCATTCTTTTGATGACTAATCGAGCACGAGTGGATTCAGTTACAGGCATGTAACAAAAGGCCTATTTGTAGCGATCCCGCGCCTTGAACCGGCGCTCACGATTAAAATTATTGCATTATCTGTCGTTGCGTTACGTTTCATCAAATTGCATTTGGACTAATCCAAATCCAGTGGAAATTACATTTAACAAAGTCTAATGCAATATATGGAAATGGAAATGCAGGTGGGCGTTATTCAGGTTGTGATGTACTTGTAAGAGTTGAGAGATCCCACTCATCCTTCAGTGTAGCTCAAACCCAAAGGCCCAAAAAGAGAGCGCTTGAGTTCTGTCGACTTTTGGTAAAACCAAAATAATACTAATAATAATAATAATATACAGTACTGGAAGTGCTATTATTGAAGGTTGGCCAATACAAGACAATGTTATATTAACTCACCGTAGACAGTTTACTAACACTTTTTGACACATAATTATGGTTTTTGAAATGATGACATTACCTTCTGACAGAAACCCTTACCGGCACAAGCTGGGTTATGTTTCTACAGCCGTATTGTTTAAAATTAAAATGATAACTCACGCATGTGCGGTTAGCAGGCGACTTATTACTTAAGTGTGCTAATGTAAATAAAGCATGACGAAGCATCATTGAACGGACCTTGCCCGGCGAACTCGAGGTTGACGGCGTCATCTACCCTGAGAATTTCCCCTTGATTCTTCTGCTTATCAGATTGCAGTCAGGCCACGCACTGGTGCTCATGATCAAATTTATGGCATTATCAGGCACTGCGTTATATTTTATTAAATTGCATTTGCATTAATTCAATTCAAATGAAAACGATAGTTAAAAAATGTTATGCAGCATCCGGAAATGTAAATGCAATTACGACAGATTCAGGTCGTGATATACAAGAGATTCATTCAGGTCGTCAATTCTGTTGGCATTGAGATTCCATTAGCCCGAACGCAGGGGAGAGCTGGCAAGGAAGGCTTAGGGCAAGAACTAAGTACCCGGCACAGTTAAATGTAGTACATACGGGTGGTACGAAAAGTAGGTGGCTGGAAGAGCGCTGAGTTCAGCCGGTTGTGATATATGTTAAAAAGGAGTGTTGTAATTATTTAAGGCTGCTCATCGCAAAACACTAAAATTTAAGTTCTGCATGCGCCATCGCTTATTTCATTTTGTTTGTTTGTTTCTGCCCTGACCTTTTCTTGTCCCTACCTGTGTTTTGTCTCTATCTCTGTCTGTCTTTCTGTCTGTCTGTCTGTCTGTCTGTCTGTCTGAATGAATGAAAATAAGATGCTTGACGGAGTCAGATGGCTCAATGAGGATGCCCTTTCTCCAACCTGACTCTTCCCGACCCCCAATCTCCCTCGTGTGACCTTCTCTTTTCCCCCGCCATGTCCCATTACTTCTCAAAGCACGCAATCATCCGCTGGTCCGGCCGTCCAGTTGCAAGGTACTCTGTCAGTCTACTGCACAGAACCAAAATACAATTTACACAAACTCTTTATTACTAATAAGCCCTGCAGATTCACATTTTAATATGCACTTCATATGATTCATGAAGTCACTGCTATATTCTCAAACTACTGTTATCTGAAAATAAAAAAAAAACGAAAAGAATGGAGATAAACTATTGTCCTGCGGAAATCTTATCAGAACTTAAAATAACGCAGTGTCACACATCTGTTAAAGTTTCTGTAAATTACGGAGCACATATTGATGAGTGGCGCTGCCTGTGCTATACCTAGACCTGGGCCTACTATAAAATATTTCTTCCAGCAGCAACCACCAATCCTCACGATATTTGCTTACTTGCCGGATGTACCTGTTCAATACCAATAGAGCGAGCATGAATAAGTCCGTCCAAATAACATTATTTTGGACCGTAACTCCAGTTTGCTTACCATACAACGAGGAGTACCAAAACAGCGACGCAAGCCGTTACCGTACCAACGATGGCCGCTAATGTGCGTCTAGCGGACTGGGAACATTGGTCGTTGTGGTAGCCGCAAGGATGATAGTCCAAAGGAACCTGACCGAGTTTCCACTGCAGGGTTTGCATGCCGGAGTCGTGCCATGCACTTGCTGCGTAGTCCAAATTTACCAGGGTCTGTTCAAGGCGAAGTATTACCAGTAATTGACCCTTACATTGGTGCCGGTGTTGTCACACGATTAGTACATGGCATCTATCTATGTGTACTTCAAAATTTCTTGATGTTTTGTTGTACTGCTGCAGCACCACGCGTGGGATTCGCTGCCCGGCGGATGAGAACTGGACACGTCCACGCGGTAGGACAAATGTTCTATCCACCGCACTGCGGATGACCTCACTAGCTTGCCAACTTGTACTGCCGCTGTTGGATATAGCCGATTCGTTCATGAGCTGCAACACCAATAGTCTGAATGTTCGATTTATGGACGCTGCCCAACCGCTTCAAGCATTTTGATGTGCTGATAAGTCTTTGTTCCTAACAATACCTGTGAGAGAATGTCCATGGACTCGTAACATCCAAGAACGTTTTCGTTGAACTGCAAAATAAGAGGAAATGGTCTTCTTCGTGGGTAGAAGGAACACAACAGTACAATGCTAGACTCGTTTATTCACGTTTAACTCTTGCGATAAACCAGTTCCATAAAGGTCGCTCCGGAGCTGACTGATTCTGCTGGAGACAGGACTCCAGCTATCCCAGTTGATGGGTTCAAAGCGGATGACCAAAACACTTTCAAACGCATCAGTAACCGCCTGACAATGACAAGGGTTGTTACTTTCGTCGAGTGAATTAATTATAAGCCATTTCAACTCAGTCTGTAACGCAACGCACTAACTTCAGAGATGTTTTCTCTGCGGTACTTCCAGGTAATTGGCGGTTCAAAGGGTATCTGCGCGCTGTATGCGTAGATGAACACCTAAAATATTTCCAATTAATGGCTCGCAATTTCGCACGTTCCGGTCATGTAACTCGAAACCATTTACATAGTAGCCAGTGGTCATGTCCAGATCGGCAGCCACAGCCTGCGGAAGAGGAAGCAAAATACTCATTGGGTACGAGGTCTGTGCCATTTTAATAATCCTAAAATTGCTTCTCCTACCAGGATTTTGCGGATAAATTTGTCCAGCGTCATGATTAGAATCACTGCGTCGTGCCATTCAGGAAAAGCAATTATCGGTAAACTGCGCTTTTTAATTGTACTGTTTTTCCTCGATAGATGGCGACAGCGTACGGGTCACGTGACGTAATGGCTGCCCGCTGTACACGTAAAAATCACCACAAGACAGCTGTGTGTGCAACTGTATGGCAAGCGAGGTACATGAAGAGCACACGCTAACGAGTTGGGGGCGGGACCAATTCAGCGTCACACAGCTCGTACGCTGTCGCCATCTATCGAGGAAATACAGTACAGCTCAGTGGACTGACCTCGCGCGTGTTGTGCCGACGCCCTCAAGGCATTAGGGTAGTCTTCCATCCCCTGCTGTGAATTAAAGTTCGTGGTCAGCACGTCGTAGTGGGTCACGCGTACGTTCACAGAAATCATGATGGCAAAAATTTGATCCCGAACACGAGCATCGACCAGGTCTACCATGACCGACAGCTTGCGCCAGCTGAATGTATCTAGTAAACCTGTCAGACCCACACCCACGGCTTCACTTCCCCCGACAAATGTGAACAATGACGAGGGAAATCGGTCGGGGTTAGGCTTTGTCGGACCACTGCAACGGGGGAGAGGCATAACATCAAACTCCGGTAATATGCACTGAAGCACTGAGGTTTTGATCAGCTCTTACAAGTTGTACTGTAGTATGGCAATTCTTATTGGATTGGACACACAGAAAACCTTACCAAGCAAGTGTGAGAATGTTGAGCTCTGTAAGCGACAAAGGAACAGATGGTGTGTCAATCGACTATATCGAAAGTGCTGGGACCTCACCTCGTGCAAAATCGCCAATTACTGTGAAAGGTCGAGGGCAAGCTGTGGATCGGAGCGGAACGTATATAACTCACTATCTGAAGTGAACTGATTTCAAGAACACGTGTTTTTAATTGTAGTGAGACTCACATGGGGTCAGGATGACCGGCGTACCCTCCTCGCCTGGACGTTCGGGCTTCACAAAGACATCGCTCATTCTTTCTATCATCAGACCAATCTCCATCGGCGAGCATGGGTCCGCCGGAGGAGGACGATCAATGTTAACGTTCACCACACTGTGATTACCGTACAAAGTGGGGAACTTGAGTGCCATATCGCTGATAGCCGTGCGAAAGCCAGGCAGCATTGACTTAACCCCGATAGAGGGAGCATCCGACACCGTCAAGATGATAAATCGTAGGCGACCGCTACAACTGTCGAATTGACCACTGGCTAGAAAGAGGCTGACAATGACCTTCAGAAAACTGCTGCAAGGTTTCATGTTGGTATGGAAGGGCATAAACCGTGAGAGGGTCTCCAGCACTATGGTGGGAGTAAGAATACGCTGTTAAGAACTTGTTCAAGTGTAATGGGTCGGAATATTTATAATGTGCAATAGTGGTCCGTCGTCTATCGTGACGAAATATACCACCAGAACCAGTAAAGAATATCT
>LRSR01001233.1:0-17796 GCA_001579985.1 Hypsibius dujardini | reverse complement strand
TTCCATCAGCAGATGAACTTTTTCGTTCCAAATCACATACAACTCCGGCGTGTGATGTTTTTCATGATCGAGTTGAGTTTGCTCGACCCACATCGTCATTCTGAAAGGCCGAGAAATGCAGAAGTAAGCAGGCGTGGTCGTGAATCAATTAGCTAATTTGTTTTTTCACCTTTTCGCTTCAATTAAGTCCGAAAACGATTTCACAATTACTTTTGTTTCGTTAGGAAAGTCCGCTCTAAGTCTTTCCACTTCCGACGCCGACTCTGAATCGGTAACGATATACAAGTGACACGGTATAATAGGAAGAAAGTTGGCCATCCATTCACGATAGATTTCGTCTGTTTGTTTGGAAGGTATTTTGAAATAGGCAGTTACAACTGTTACAGGACGTTCTAGCCGACTGACAGCGGAACTGACAACGGTCCGAAACGAGTTGAAAATTGGAAGCAAATGAATAGTTTTATCCGGCAACGTTAGTAGATTTAAGTGTAATAGTAAGAAGCACACCCAGAAAAGAATAATCAAATATCGTAAAATTAAGCGATTTCTGAACCACATAATTTGTGAACAATGAGATTATGTTATTGTGACTCTTTAGACGGGTAATGGAAAAAACTGCATTAAATCTGGTGCGAGACTAATTAACTCCACTAGAATACACGAATGGAATTTTTTTGCTATGCGTTCAACTTTATTATCAAATCATTACAGACTACTGTAACTAGCAGCTTTTCAACGAGTGTGCCGATGATTGGAAAGCCCTTCATATTACAGATGTTCTTATGATTTCTCCTCTGGGCTTTGTTGCACTCGCAGAGAAATTATGCACTCTGAATTTGGTTATGTATTTCAGCTTGGGAAGTAGTTAATACAAGCAGAGAGAAGTCTTCAGAGCGCATTGGAAATGCCCTGGATGTTTACAAGGGAAAATAGTACCACTAAGTGTGATATGGGAACAGACGCCTTTAGGGTGCATTGCATAGTGTGCGCGCAATTAATTCTGGTTTATTACTGGATTGCAAGGTGAACGTGCGTCATCGTGACATAATACGCGCAGTTGTTTATGCGGTAACCATGTGCTCTCCGGTCACTTTACAAGCGTTATGTATACAACAAAAATAGGATCAATCCTATTCTTGTGTATATAGACAATTTGTAAAGCACTCAGTCGAGTCATGAGTTGGCTAATCGGACGTGTGACGTCACAAAAATTTACAATAAAGGTCTCCTATAGAAGTATAAATCAGTCTTTGGTTGATATTCCAGAAAAACGTCCTCAGGATTTTTTTGGTTTTTTAAAGACTAAGATAGAGTGTGCTTAGAAAAGTAACATGCGTAGTAATATGAAACAAATTTGTCGATAGCGGCAAGGCCAAGCAAATTTTTTTGGGCTGTCGGTGGGCTCAATCATCAAAATGTATCACGGCATTAGGATCACGCGTGACAAACTTTGATCCTTTTCACAGATTATGTGCTAGACTTTATATCTACCTATTTCAAATCACGCCACACCGAGCGTATGCACCATTAACTAATTACTACCGGGTCGTGCCTTCATTTCTAAACACATTTAAAAGTAGATCAAGGCGCGTGCGCTGATCAATGCGGATGAACGTTTATTTGTTAGAAATAGGAAAGATCTCGTTCACAGATGCCAAAATTAAATTTTTTATTTTAATGTGCGTTTAAACACGACAGGGGCTTTTTATAGTCTCAGATGTATTCCAGACTTTCGAGTTCTCAATTATTTTTGGGCCGACTGGAATTAGTGTTCTTCTCCTTGAATTTGTCGATTCTTTTCCAGAATGTTTAGCAGTTTTCGACGTCAACACAATCGGGATAATCGTGTGGCGGTAGTCGAGACAAAAATTTTTAGGGAAAACCCTTTTTCGTGGGAGTTCCCATTGTGATGACGAAAAAGTCACCAATATTGCAAAAATGACACTTCAAGTTCAAAAATACAATTTTCACGTATCCCATAACTTCTAATGCAAAACCTATGCAAGACTCGCGTTCCAGCTTCTCAAGATTGTAAAATCCGTTTTTAAAGGAAAAGTCAAATCTCAAGTATTATATTTTTAGGGTTTTTTATCTAGTCTGATTGTTTGGAAGTGGAAGGCACTTTGCCAATTCCATTTTATTTGCATTAGATGTTCATATGATTTTGTGCAATAAAACGGCTGTTCTAAAAAGACAATTTTTGGACAACAGTCCCTACGGGTCGTAGGTCGCTTTACGGAAGTCACAGCCAATAGTAGCTGGATTGATTGACTGACTTGATTAAACTATTGACCGATCGATGAATGGTCTGAAACCGAGTAAAGTAATCATTGAATCCACTGGACGGAGTGAGCCATGCATCAACTGAACCAACTGAACTAAGTGACAAATCCTCTGAACCGAATTAACTCAGTGTTGAATCGATTGAACCGCCTGACAAAGGGTCGGAACGGGATATCCCACCCCGGTTTCCCTGAATTTGTTTTGCAATTAATGGACTTAATATGATTATTTAAAAAAATTATTTCAGCGGCCCTCGAGATCTGGTATTGGCAGGAACAAAATCGAAAGCTTCCAGATCTCCCGAACTTATTAACCATACATCCCAACACAGTAAAAAAATCGTCTTTTGAAAAACGCTTGATCTCAAGATTTTTGACACCCGCCCACTGGAAATTCGAGCTGAAATCGATTGACATCAGCAGAATCGTTTTTGGATGCCAGGGGATGGAGTTAAGGGCTAGTTTCAATCTGAGCTTTCGAAATATGTTGCGAAAATGACCCATAGTCCACCCCCTGGCATCCGAAAAAGATTCTGCTGATGTCAATCGATTTCAAATTAAATTTGAAGTGGATGAATGTAAAAATCTTGGAATCAAACGTTTTCCAATAAACTATGTTTTTAAAAGACTATGGTTGGGATTAAAAAATTGAAAATTTGGAAACGTTGATGACCAACCAATCAACTTCAGCGCCATAGCACCGTTTTTTCAGGAATTTTTCTTCTTTTTTTGCTGCAACGGCGGAGGCGATTGCGATCTCGAGACCCCAATGTAAAATCTTAATATATGGACAAGTATTAAAAACAAGTCATCTTGAGATCGAAATCCCAAAGTTTTCCAGTAAATTCAATTAAAATTAATCTGTCTGTTTTGAGTTTAAATATTGTTAATTTATTTTTAGTCCACTAAAAAGTGTATTAAGTTTTGTTTGGCCATCTCTATTCAGCTAGTCGGTTGCTGTAACCAGGTTTCAGAAAAGGAGTTTGTGTCCATCACGGTGCAACATTCGGCGGTAGCGTGTTGCATTTGATTCGTCGTGTGAGGTAGACATAGTCTTCGAGGTCGGTTTTTAAATTTCTTCTGCTAATCAGTGTGCTCTACAATCTTATTATAATTTTTAAAATAATATGTTGGGGCGTTGTATTTATGTTAAAAAATTTGCTTTTGTTAAACACAGGTAAGGGTGTAAAAAATAAAACAAAACTTTACGTTAAATCAACCATTCAGTTGTCTAATTGTATGGTAAATCCGTTAGGGAGATCTGGAAGCTTTTGATTTTGTTCCTGCCGATACCAGACCTCGAGGGCCGCTGAAATATTTTTATAAAATGTTCATCAAGTTTATTAATTGCAAAAAAAATCAGAGAAATTGGGGTGTGATATCCCGTTCCGACCCCTTGAGATTTAGGCGATGAATCGAGTGACCGGCTGAAGCATTGCTGAGTCGACTGAACCAACTTAGCTGGCCGACTGAATTTGGCGCTTGAAGGGTAATTCATTGCGCTTATTAAGAGGGCTAAACTGATACGAGATAATTGACTTACGCTAGCTAGTCAAATAATGTCGTTGGTATGAAAAAATTAATATCGATAAGTCAGAAAACAACGGGGACGATGCGGAGATTTCGAATACTGATCTAATTATTTGAATGCTATTTCCTATCATCTGTACCTTCTATATCACGTATATACTCCAATTCGAACCTAAAAATATAATTCAAACACTACATGTAACAACTGCTGACGAAAAAATATAGTTTAATATTGTAGGGTGCATTGGTCTATAATGTGTAAAGAGCTACAATTTTTTTGTTTTCCCATACTGGGTGAAAGCTAGGTCTTATGCAAATGTTGTACAAGATCGTTTTTGCCAAACGCGGAGTAGGAACGACCCGGTCGGCCGGACTTTCCATCAGGCACTGCCAATTTCCAGCATTACCTCTTTTCAGTTGCTGAAATTATCATGCTGGTTAGCGTCTACAACGCTCGCACGGGGTGTGAATAATGGTAATTAGAAAAACGTTTTAATGTTCACATATAACATTTTTCATCGAAACTTAATCTGTATAAATATCTTTATTTAATTAATGCAATAAAAAACCATGTTGATATTCAGCATAGTGTCGGAGTGCAATTTGTCCCGCAGTCCTGATCGTTGCGGATTATGATTGTAGCTCCCGTTGGGAGAATACCAGGAGGATCGCATTTCAATCCTTTGTTCATCAAAATCAGTCGACTGACGTTATATATACCATATCCAAAAACCATTCCCACGCAGGTGTCCCCTTCGTTTGCACCCACTATGCATTGCTCTCGTTTAGTATTTAGAAGCGAGGGTTGGCGGCCGATGTTTGCCGCTTGTTCGATGTGCTTGTACGCAGCCTCTTGAAGAGCCAGTTGTTGTGCTCGTTTCAACTGCAAAGTGAGCTAAAAAACCAGTGACCAGTGTTATACAGAGATTGAGTGCCTCTTTTCATCGCCAAAAAAGGCACTTTGAAATATGTTAGTGATTAGTAATTGCATGTAAGGCCTATTCAACTTACTTTGGTTTCGGTGGTTATTGGGTTATCCTGCGTGTACTGCAAATCTGTAATAAACCCCGAACACTAATAACTTTGTATAACTCATAATCAAGCATGACTAACATGTTTCTTTAGTTTTACTGTATTTATCTCTTAAAGAGATAAATAGTCCAAGTGCTCCAACAAGAAACAAAATGGCGAAGCAAACTCCAGAACGGCATTTTCTGTCCATCAAATTCCAGATCTAGTAAATAATATTAGTCAGATTGCATATTTAAATTAGTTCTGTTGTCGAAATTGTGTAAATGTAGCAGTTGAAGAATATCTATGCATGCCCGAGAATACGAGGTGGAGAAAGCAGCGCTGTGCAAATTGCGCTATTGGCAATTCTTCATTTCATTGCGTTGGTACGTCGTTGAAAGCAGACGGTAAGAATTAAAAACTTCGCCCTTCCACGTAATGCCTCTTCTATTGGCATTATACATTATCACCATGCATATTGAATAATGTTTGAAAATGTATTCAAAAGCCATGATTGTGTGAAAGTGCTTCAGTCGTAAGTGGGGCATTGAGTTAAAATGTACTTAGACGAAAAACGATAATTGTGTACCATCTTGACATAATCTAGCTTATCAAAATATGTTCTGCTTGTTTTTCAGATGCGAGTAAACACCGATCAAAATCAGGAATCCTGGGGCAAGGCAAAGGGTGGGCACAGGCGCTTTTTGAATTGTTTGAAAATATCTCTCAAATACAAAAAAAGACTGATTTCAGTCGCAGGGGAGGGGAGGGGATCAAATGGATTGGTGCGTTAAGAGGAGATGCTGATAACGTGCTCGTGCGGTAAAGTGCGGTTATGTGCTTGTTTTATCGATCGGTCGATCCTGTTGATAAATGAAATATGGTGAGAGGTAAATTTCTCTTTCTGTCCGACTACTTTATTAGTGCAAGCATTGGACATATTTTTACCGTATCCCGACACGTTAAATGGCACTGATGAGAAAGATAATAACATTCAGCGTAACGAACTGGAGCCTGTGCATAACTCTAAAAATCTTAAATTGAAAAGTTAAGGAAATTATCGTTCATCAAACCCTAAGTAATTATTTCTTAACATTGACAATTAATTTCTGACAGAGATATTTACGTTAATCCTTGCGCTCGTGGCGACGTAGACGCCTGCTGTACCGAAAGCTGTAAGATCAGTGAAAATCTTCTTGCGTAGTAACCAGTGAATTTTCTTTTGTCTGCTCTGTGCAATACATGAGGGTATCATTATTTAGGCACAAAAAAAATTAGTTTGGTAAATCTAAAAGACTGTTTCCAAACTATAACAAGCGATGGGCTCCTTAGGTGACATTTGCATATGCATTGAAATGAAAATATCACGGGAAAAAAAAGTAGACTTCGACTTCGAGGAAGAGTAGGGACGGCTTTTATTATTATTGAATGGGAGATAATGTTAAACCCATAAAAAGTGTTCGCAAAGCATTTTTGCTAAACATTATGCCCAAAATTTTGCACATATTTTGCCAGTATTTTAATACGTCGTGGAAACGGCGCCCTGACATTTGGTATGCCGGCAAATGATTCTAGATAAATGGTATCGGATGAAATTTGTATCGACATAACGAATGACGATATGTGGAAAATAGTAACAATTGGCTGTAATGGACATGTGGTACGTCGACACATGGTATGCCGACATACTGCGCGGGCCAACGAAAGATCTTTCAGCAATCGTGCTGATGTCTTGGTACATAGGATTACGAAAATAACACTTCTATAAAAATTAGTGGAACACGTCAGATATCTCATACAACAAAATCGGGCAATCTGATACAACAAAGTAATCCGACGCCACCTAAAATCATATACTCTAGCAAGGTTCTCACATTTTTAATTTTCAAACGTACATCGATAAGGAACCTTTTAGGGACAAGGATGAAGAATACTACTGGGAATCCAAAAAATTTGACGTGCTCAAATGCTTTCAGCGGATTGAATGATGTTTTAAGGAAGTTTATATTTTTAAGGAAAAAATTTTAAGAAAAACAACGTTGAGAAGTTAAAAAAGAGCTATTTCTTTGAGAAAACTGTAGCCTTTTTTCTACCGCCACGGAACTGTATCTTTTTTTCCCAGACACATAGACGAAGCAAATAATTTGTTTATAATTAGTGATTCGGCCCATGTACATTTCCTTCGTCATAAACATGTACAGTTTTTGTTGCAGGGGATGTACTTGACCGCTGGAATCAGAATCTTGCGCGAAGAGGTAGGAAGTTCCAGACCGCCATGCATGTCCTCGCAAAAAGCTGCCCGACTACATAGAATGCCAAACAGTCGAAGAACGGCAGTGGCAATAGTAACAGCCACGACTTTAGTGTTTACCGTTTTAAATATTTTGTAACTCGAAATATGTTTCCCTGAGGTGGGGAAAATTAAACTGATAACTGTTTCAAAATTCATCGCTCATTTTATCGGTAAAAACGCAACCAATAAAGAGGATATAGCGTGGAGAAGAAAAGTAAAAAATCGAATTCATTGCGCTACGAAACAAATCACGAAGGACTTCGAAGTCCTCAAAGATCAGAAGTAGTAGAAGTTTGTGAATTTGTAAATTGTTTCCCTGTTACTGAATGTTACTGTTACTGTTACTGAGTTGATTCTTTATCACTTTGCAGATGATTCTGTCACTGCTTCTGGACGCTTGTGGAGCCGATCTATTCTTAGTTTCAGGGTCGTTACTGTCAAAAGGCTCAAATCAAGTTTATATGTTGCTGGCGGTACTTCAGGTTGGGTCTGTGCAGTTTAAAACTGAGACAGTAAACTGCGAACGCTAATTAATTTATTCGCAAACCAGTTTTGGACAGGAAATTGCAATTATTATTTACCCGCCAGCTTTGGCGGCTTTTGGCTTGCTATTCCTAGCAATTCTAAGCAATTAACAAGTTGTGAAGGAGCTGCACACCGTCAAACGTTTCGCGGCCCATAATCAATGTAGGCCTGCATAAGAACAGTATTTTTACGTGGTTGTCGCACCCCTGACACCAATCACTCACTTAGGAAAAAGTGTATGTTAAGATACCCCTGCGTTACCCCTGCGTGCATACCTTGCATTACTGGCCACATGGTATGCAAGAAGCCGGCGGGAAAGGATCAATTTTGCACCGGGATGTAAAGTTACGGATTGAAAGATTCCAATTGCAGGCATAAAACTTGTTGAGATACAATCGGTCCGTACACAACCAAATTGAGGATGTATAATTCATCACTAAATCATCGAAGTTTACTGTAGAATCGCGAGTTTGGTGTACTTGCGCAATCAAACTAGTTCAACTACACCGAGACTTGAACTGCAGACTGGCCCCGGCGCCACCATCGACTAAACGTTTTCCAAAATGCAAATTATGTTTGATATTCTGCATTTAAAGTTTTGAATGCAGTGATAAAAAATTAGATTTTTCATTGGATGAATACTCCATAGACTTCGTCGTGCTAACCGACTATTGCCTTTACGTCATAAGTAAGTCGTTTAAAATGCAACTCTAACATTTGTAGAAAATTTACATTTTTTTAAAATTTGCTTTTTTAACTTTACAGAAGAGGCAACGCAAACTGCTAATTTGACGGTTCGCATTACTTCACCCAAACTGACTGCTGCCTTGTCAAAGAAGAAATCTGACGAGTTCGTTTTGCGTAAAAATGATACCAACGCCGAACAAATAAAAGAAGCCGACCACAACAAGAACAACAACGGGTAAAACGACGATGACTGAACTCTCTGAACGTAACATATGCTGTTGTTGGATTGATGATGATCATGTTGCTGGCGCACATCATGTCCACGCGCAACAAGACGGTCAACGGAGCGTTTGTTTTGGAGGATCTCGAGACAAATAGTCTGTAAATATTTTCACGACCTGCAGATGTTCCTCTTTTGGGTATTTGCCTGTGAAATTGGTTTTTTCCTTGGAAGCCTTTCTTTTCAAAACCAAATTCATATTTTTTGTAGTCTTCAATTGAAAAGCATACTTTCGATCTGAAGTTGGCATTCACGACTAACGGCCGATTTTTTGAGAATTCTTTAGCTTCTTTTCATGAGAAAACAGATTGAGTTGAAATCGAGCGGAGGGTGTGAACGCCCAAGACAAAGACAAAGCAAATTGTTGGTCGATCAAAATGACACCCGTAGTTTTTGGATTCGGCTCCAACTGTCCCACTGGTTACTTCCGTGCCTGATGAACATGGAGAAGCAGACATTAGGAGTAGTTGGAAAAGGAGAGTTCTGCCACATTTTAAAAATTTTGTAAAAACCCCTACAACTTTATATAAAACCAATACGAATTTATTTACCATTTATTGAAAAAAAACATTGGTTTTCCATATTTTCCATTACTAGTGCAATACAGTCGTTTACGTACGGCACTATGCGTTGCAGAGAGTTCAAAGGTGTTGCATATTGTTACTGTAAAGTCCCGACCCATCCGTGGTACTTTTGGACCCCACAGTAAATCAGACCCGGTGGTGTGAACTGTTTACTGTTAGTTTGACTGGCCGGTACAGAAAATTATGCCCGGTATTTACAGCACTGGACAAGTGGTCGTAAACCTATCAGGTAGGAGTTTGAGGTGCGCGCACGTGAAACGTGCATACTTTCAATATCGTTGCGCAAATATTTAGTTACTATGTACACGTGCAACAATTCAATAAAGCCATAACTGGAACAATGAACTTTACACTTTAATCGATTATTTCAAATTTGATAAGAGATTTTCGGACTAAGGACGGGCTGACTTTGATCCAAGCTCGTGAGACGAAACCGATGATGTCCTGTCGGTCGGTTATTTTTAGGTATCCGTTCTTGGTGTACGACTCGTTCGCTTTGCGCCACTCGTAATATTTCACTTTGATCAACGACTTGAAGATACAGGTTACCATGACAAACGAAAGGTTGCCATTTACCCGTCATGCCCGCAGGAATTACGATCTGCGCAACATTTCGTTTCTCAAAAAGCTAAGCACTGAAAACAGACGAAAATGAATCAACCAATGATACGCTTTTTTAGCAAACGGTCTTGTCAATCGATCAATCAACGCTTCAAGGAATGATAATACGTTTATTCAAGTAAATCGAATCAATTGAGTCCTCATACCCTCCCTGAAGGTGAACATTAATTGCGCCAATCAAACAAGCAATCGCTGATTACTTTGAATCCATTTTGTGTGTGCTGAATTGGTTGCGAATCAAAACGAATTCGTTTCCGTCTACGGAAATTTTTTTTTTGATCCATTCATGGCCCAACTCCTATATTATTAATATTAAGTTTTACGTATTACGTTTTCAGGCAAAATGAGGGTTTCTTAAATCTTGTTCGACAATTTCCTGTTTTCACGCACCACCCCCCCCCCTGAAAACGACGCAAGCAGGACCCTTCCACCCGTCTGCAGCCACAAGCAACGCGATAGTGAAACTATCTTTCTCTCCCGGAGGTTGAATTCCCTCGGCCTTACCAATAACATTAGAATAAGCGCCATAAAATTGAAAGATGTTTGTAATTTTTGATTAATGGGTTGCCAAAAATTCAAGAGAAAAAAATAGATTTCGGTGACGTTTTGAGGGTCGGGCTGTGTTTGCAATTAATCATAACAAATCAAAAACTCGGAACGTCATTGCTTACCTGCTTTCCGCCGATATGAGAAACTGTCTGCGTATATGGAGTAACAAACTGGACATTAAATTGAACCATATTCCTAATATTGGCCAAAAAGACCGGGCGCTGGTTGAATTTTTAAGGATTTCTTAGAAGGATTCAACCTGCTGAACCTATCAATTAATCAAACAATCAAGCGACCGGAGAGACGGTCAACAGATATGCCAAAAAAGATCAATCAATTTACAAGAGGCTGGTAAACCTTATCCTGCTCGCTAAATGTAGCTTTTCTGGAATGAATGTGAACAATACGACAATGAAATACCCTTGCTGATGTTGAAAATAAATAGCCATATTTATACAAAAATACAATTATACAAATACAAAAATACTTCACATGGATAAAAAATGTAAATAGAATTTTATTAGCTCAAATAAATAAATATAACGGGAAAAATATTTCTGTCTATTCTAATTTAACCCCTTTTAAAGTGAAGATGTATTATTTATTCAATAAAAACTGTTTAAAGAACATCCTCTTGCAGTAAAGAGCCATCCTAATGTGGAAATAATATCATGAAGTTTAAAACAGATCTTCATCAATATAAATCTTTATTTTTCATTTATGCAGATTTCGAGTGTTTGTTAGTTAAACCTAAAGATTTCAAATGTTACGAAAACGTTAAGCTTGTAGTTTTGCGATGCAAATTATTTCTGTCTATGGTGAATATTAACCTTTTCTATATAAAGGACAAAGGGAAAAAAATGTATAGATACTCTCTACAAAAAATTAAAAATATATGCTAAAGATTGTCATGATATTCCAAAAAATGAACCAATGCAAATGAATCAAGAATTAAATCTTTTAATTCTTGAGAGATTCTTGACAAAAATCAAATTAACGGTGATATTGGTGGCGAAATGATCGGTCATTGTGAAGATAAAGTCTATATCGATGTCCGTTTTTTTTAATGGGTGCAAAATTACTGGTGAGGACGATCTCGAGTCGGATTTGTGATTACATTTTTTGCTGTACCCTTGCGCTTGATTGGTTGATTTGACCGCGGTGTAGTGTGCCCGTTATTAATTTGTTTGCAAGATGTGCTTGATTGCTGTATTGACTGGAACTAATTATTTGGGACCACCGGTACAAATTTACGAGGGGGTCCAAAACCGGCGCAATTTATCCCGATTTTACAGTAATCGTCCCTTGACAATAGTCCCACATATTTAATGGATATGTGATTGCATCTTTAATTTAGTCTCAACCTCAAACTCTGTTTGCGTTGCTTTGAAATCGAAAAAAGTATCTTTTGTGATACTAGCTGTACGGTGCCATTTTCATAAAATTGTTTTTAAAAAATCTTAAGAGTTCCTCTGGAATTTGCTACAGCATTGATCACTCAACGTAGCAAACGCAAACTAAATATTAAGAATAATAATATAATGAGAAGAAATTTAAAATTGAAAAGCGGGCGTTGGGACGGACTTTTGCAAATCCTCATTGTTCATATATGTTACTCCATAACTACGTGAGTCCACCGTTGCCCCCATTATCCCTCAATTAGACAACAATGTTCCTATACAGTAACTCCATAACTCCAATTCCACAAGGGCTTCCGGTGCCTTTGATTTCACAGTATTATTCTCATACTGTAACTCCGTAACTCCAATTCCAATAGGTCGCCCGGTATAGCTTGACCTGACAGTATTATTAAATATAAAGTAATTCCATAATACCAATTCCAATAGGGCCTCCGGTACCCTGCGTCTGATCTCGTAGCAGCTCATAAACAATGTCTATAAAGTATATATAACTAGCTACTAGGGTTTTCTATGACCCTTGTGTTATCACTCGCCAAGTCTTGATTGAACCCCAGTTTTTCTTATCAAATTGTCTTTTTCTCTAACAAAAAGTGTCGATGTGAAGTGAAAGGCAATCGTGCCACCAAAAAATGTTGGAAAAGGTATTTTTCGATAAACGTATTTTGTTTAAAAAAAGGTCAGTTTTCAGACTAAATTGTTTTCTCCACGAAATGCATTTTAGTTTATATTTATAATTACTTTAGAAATTTAAATTTAAGAAATCTAAAGAAGAATCTAAAATTGTTAAAATATACAGGGGATCCTTGTTACTTAACCCGTTAACGTCCACTACCAGATCCGAATTGATTTGAACACCAAAAGTATTTTTTCCTGAAACAGTTTCACTCAATTAAAAAAAAATCACTTTCAATTTTTTTAGATGATTTGACAAAACTTTCGTTTTTTAGCTTGACCACTGTCAACTGTAGAGTTAAGAATAAAATTTTTCCTTAAAAGTGTGTCAAGTGGGGATTGGCATCTTTTTTGAGCATTTAACAAATTAATCAATCATCATCTTTTGTATGAATCAATTTTGGTCGTTTTTCAGCGAAAATTTGTGACTTGTTTTGAACAATGGTCACAACCTGACCATTCAACCGATCCAAAAAAACTGTTTTTTTTTTAAATCAGCAAGCTATGATCAATCTGGTAAACACAAAAGAGTTCGTATTTTTATCATCTTTAGCATTTTGTTTGCAGTCGGCGACCTCAGCGACCCAAAAATAAACAGAACTGGCCAACTTTGACCATTTTTGTTGAACGTTGGTCATTCAATAAACGTGAAACTAATGATCTCTAATTTTGGAACAACAGCTGAAATCTCAAAAACAGTTGAGTTTGCCAAAATCGATCGAACGCTCTGCCAATGAAAAATCAAAGGTCGCTCTGTCGAAATTTGTACGCCATTGGACGTTAACGGTTTAAAAAGGAATAAAAAAACTTTTAGAGATTGCTAGTGCCGCCTAAATTAGATTTAAGGTCAGAGACGCAGACGGCGGCTTTTTCTCGCATAAAAGCTACGGGCTCAAATTTGACTTCATCCGCTCCAATTTTTGTGTGCTGAGGTTCAATTTTCCGAAATTTACCGAAAAATGAAAGTGTCTTTATATGGATCTTTATTACTAATCACCACAGTACTCTAAAGCGACAAGGCAAAATTTGAATTTCAAATTAACGCTTGACGACGCATGCAACAATTCCAGTCAGCCTGAACTTAGACCCACTTTCTTTCCATCGAGCGCCCCGTCGGACAGTCAAATAGATTGCATTTAACTTTTTAAAGAGTACATCCATTGAGACTCGCGTGGATGAGAACTACTGTTAACAAGAAAGAAGGGAAAATGTTTCAGGACAAGCACCAAGATGACTTAAATTAGATTGCTGACCGTTCCAGCAAAACTCAACGATCTCAACAGATTCTCGTACCCCAACCTGGCGATAAAGTCCTTTTGTTGTCTGTCGAATAAATATCCGTCACATGGCCTATCCTTTTACAATATAAATCTCGAGAGAAAGCGAAAGATCCCATTTCGCCATAAGATTGTTCAGAGCCTACACTTAATGGGAGAGCTTGTTTGGATGATCGAATCTTCCCAAAGATTTTTCTCCGGCCTGTCACTATTAAAATCCAGTTGCAGGACAGTACTTGATAGCTCGTATTCCCCTTCACATATTCAGTACAGGCGGAAAATAGCTTTTCCTCGTGGAAGGCTATTAAAAACCGCAAAGAAAATTGTCCTGGCAGGATGGAAACGTGTTTGCCTTTGGAGCAGCTCGCCACGTGAGTCAGTTGCAGCAGGCGGTTAGCATCCGCTTGTCTCTCTTGCCTTTCTCCTCCCTTGCACCCACCTACTTTTAAAACCCACAGTTAACGATCGTTCCTCTGTCTTTCTACGTGTACAAAATATATTTAATCTCTCAAATTGTTTAAAGAAATAAGGTTATATTACTTATGGTTTGCCCCTCGTACTGTAACTCTCACTATTTTGTTTCTGTTCAGGTCAAGGTATGTATGTTGTTTCAAGGAGGAAACAAAGGCTATGGATATGATGGTGACGATGTGGTACACACTTGGCTATAATAAAGTGCTACCCTAGTTCAGTCATTTAGCTCGGTCCAGGCGAAAACTTAACCAATGGGCTGCCATATGTAGCTAAATCTGAGCAGGACCATAAAAATGCCATGTGTGTATTTCCCCAAAATAAACTGTTTCTGCATTAACTGTTTCTGCATTAACGTAGATGGATTTGAGACCGTTGGACATTCCAATCGTTGGGGACAGGTAGAAGATTTCACGTTTTGTATGAGGTCAATACAGGCATGGAGCGCGCGCTTTTACGCTCGCGCTGTTTGTAAAGAAGCATAGGCTAAAGAACGCAAGTGCTTCCCAAAGAGCGTGCACATTGACAAAATTTAAATTTATTAACTAATAAATATTGACATTTTTTGAAAAACTAAGCGATTGATCTACAACGAGCTTTTACATTACCATACCTTCTGGGGCTCTATTTTCTGTTTTTGACTGCTTTTGCACAATTGCCCGTACCAACTATCTAAACAAGTAATCAACTTGAATGACTGCTGCATATTTAATGCACAATTGTAAAACGGGTCATAGACCGAAAGTGGAAAAATGGTTAGATTTTCTTCACTCGCTCTGCTAGCCAGACTAAAACTTTAAATTACCTACAGGGTTAGCAGATTTGACATCTTGGTACCTCGCATCATCTTAGCTCTGATAAAAGCATTGTTTTGTGAATTCAATTTCTAGTTTCCATATTTTAAAAAACGCGCATTCAATTTGCTGTAAAATAACTTTTTAGCTATTTCGCATAAGAATTCAGCTTTTTTATCTATTCAAACTAGATTCAAACTAGATTCAAATAGATTCAGATAGATTCAAATTATGTACCACCAAATAATTTTGCAACTTTGCATGAAAAGAATTTGTAGAATAAGGGCGCATGAAGAGTGCAAGCGCGAGCGCAGCCTTGGGAGCGGCAGAGAATGCGAGCGCACATCTTCGAACGCAGAACACACAATACATCTGCCGTATGCATTTCCACCCTCCTAAAACAAGCATAAACAAAGAAAGGAGCAGGGAGACGGGAAGAGACCACGCTCTCTCCCGGCCCTCTTGTCTTCTGGGTCCATCCTACCGAGACCTTAGTTATTGTATTATCAGGCCGTAAAACTCCATAACAATTTCAAAATGGGCCAAAATCAACGTACAACAAGCCTGTAAACGGAAATAATTTAAGTGAGGCGGAAGTTTGAAAACTCAGACAAGCGTTGCCGCCATCCGTTTGTCTGCAAAACAATTACTTATAGGCAGTTTGCTTGGATAAAAGTCCAGTCTTGCAGTGCTTTACAAAATGTTTTTTTAATTTTTTTATTAAGTATTCTTCCCGCATCCGTAATGACCACTGTGTCAACACCAGCCGGACAATAGTGCTCTCTTAAACGATCTCGATTACAAATCTTTAGCCCGCGAGCAAGAGAAATTTTTTTCATTTTTCTCCTGCACTGCACGTCCAAACTGAGGGAAAGTAAGACATCAAGGCTTCGTCATTAATCCCAGCGCCAAATTTTTGTCAGATCTGGCCCAGATCTGGTGAAATCCTTCCATATACTGTCTCACGAGATCTGACGAAATTAACGTACTATTCTGGGCAAGAGTGTTGGGTGAGAAATCCGGCAGTTCTCGCTAGAAATTTATGAAAAGTATCTGACGAGATCTCCGTCAGATTTCATCAGAATGGTCAATTACAATTCGTCAAAAACATTCTGCCGCCATTCAGCCATTGCCCAATTAACTGTTATCGTTAAATCTCGTGAAGTATAAACCAATAACAATGAAGTACCGTCTTGTTTTAATTGGTCAAAGAACCAACGCAAACCACGCCTCTGAGACAACAGCGACCGGAAATGCATAAATAGCAAACTCAGGAAAAGAACGGAGAACCCTTTATCAAAACAGACGTTATTATTCACGTTCGAAAATTGTCTGCAATCAATTCAGACAGAAAACAAAACTTCAGATAACGCGACCAAAATAAAGAACAATGTTCATTTTTTATTTACTTGTGTAGCACCTTTTCCGGATTGTGATGAGTTCCTAAAAAATAATCCAGTAAATGTTTACTGTCCACATCTATCCATCTAGAGTGTATCGATCTGTTTTCTTGTTCGTGCAATAGCGACTCCCGCTTGTGTCAGTTCATACATATGCCTGCCTGCCTGTCTGTCTGTCTGTCTGCCTGTCTTTCTGTCCTCTTAATTTTTGCTTTCTTGACTGTTTGTCTATTTGTCTGCCTGCTCGTATTCTTGACTGTTTGTCTATTTGTCTGCCTGGTCGTTTTCTTGACTGGTTGATTGTCGCTGAATTCGGATCGGCTTGTTATCTTCTTGGCTCACTATGAATGCCGTTATACTCTTTTGGCAAACCATGCCTAATGTGGATATGCTGGTTCTCCATACATGGGAAATATTTTTTGAGGAACCTAAAGAGAAGGAGTAAATTAATATTCCATCCGTCGAACACTTTAATGAACAACTTCACAGCGCTTCTCCTTACTTGTTACGCCAGTAGGCAGATTAATACTGGCATCATATTCCAAAGTGCATGATTCAGAGTTGTATTGCAACAGATAGCAACAGCAGCAAAAAATTTGAAATATGTATGAAGTACGAAGTACGGTAGTATCAGTCGCTGCAAGTAGGAAATTGCAGCAAGCAAGAGTCGAAAAAGTGCACACGACCCTGACTCTAGCGATGCTTGGAAAAATTTAGCTGACAGAAATTAGAATGAGCCTTCTTGTAAAAATATGTCCCCTTGAAATCCACCCAACTTCTAGGAAAACCTCGAGCTAAGAATCTTGAGAAAAATAACGGATGAATTTCTGGCCAGAAAGTTTTGTTTAATTCTGGTCAAAATCTAGCGAAATTTTCCTCGCGTTACTCTCGTGTGATTCTCACCAAATTCTCACTTGGTTCTGGCCAGAAAATCCGAAAAAAATTTGTGAGGAGCATTCTCGTCATTTCTTGCCCAATTTGGGGTATTCTGGGCCAGTTCTGAACCAGATCTCATGAGTACATGCTTTCTCCCGTAGAATGGTCAGAAAGTTTGGCGCCGGGATACATCATCCCTCGATTCGAATGTGTCGAGGATGGAAATTTAGAAGGAAGAAACAATTATAAGCAAGGAAGTACGATTCTCCCATTGCCTCCTTGACCTGCATCTCGGAGGAAAGAAAGAAAAGTTAGTACATACAATCGTTAAATCCGTGAAAATTCGGGATCTATTCAGTTGCAGCGGAAGCCGGCGTTTTTAATTTTTCAAAAATCAGATTATGGAAATAAGCTTTCGCAATTAATACTGAAAATTCTCTATTTTTAATCTTCAATAATATCATTTTTTCAATGACATATACCCAGGGTATATTTGAAATCGCGCGAAAATTGCAGAGAAAAA